>JAOTQR010077517.1:0-92546 GCA_025774065.1 Solanum ossicruentum | reverse complement strand
TATGTATAACTATATGTATATATGTATATATATTTCGAAGTAGGTTGGATACGGCGGGTCAGTTTGCCCATGGACCGACTTTGCTTAGTTGGTGACATAAGGAGCTGGGCTTGGGATATGTTGGCATCATGACATATGGGGGCTGGGCCTCGTTCACCCCGGTTCACATGAGTGCTTGGCCGCTGTTCGCCTCGGCTCACTTATCGGGCATGATGACCTCTACACATTACGATACATGAGTGCTTAGCCGCTGTTCGCCTTGGCTCACTTATGCTATAGTTGGGACTTGTGTTGGAGACTTCGGGAATTTGAAAATTCTGGTGTTATGCTGTGGTATGGTGCAAGTTTGGAGGTCGCTATCGTTCCCATCCGATATGCATTGCTTTGATATTTTAAATAAAGAATTATTTTGATGTTTGCATGCAGGTTTGACACATATATTTTTATTGGGATTATTACTCTCATTTATATTTCGTACTTTCCGCTTTAAACATTTGGTACGTATTTCATACTGACCGCCTTCCTTCGGGGGTTGTGTTTCATGCCCGTAGGTACTAACGTACAAGCCATAGAGCCACTTTCTTAGGATCTCTGTCTACCGTTGAAGTGCTCCCTTTGCCTCGGGAGCAGATTTTTGGTATATACATGTACACTTACTTTCTGTATTTTGCATTTATGTATATTCGAGGGTATGACGAGGCCTTGTCCAGTCCTATGATTCAGTTTGTATGTGTAGAGGTCTGTGGATTCATGTGGTGTGGGATATTGCATGTGGTATGACTACGTATGTATGATACATTTGTTGGGCGATTCTACCTCAGTGGTGACCTTGTCGGCCCGCATATATATGTGTATAGATATTTGCTGTATGCTAGGGTTGCTGTTTGCAGGTTTGGTTTATCAGTAAAACAGAGGAAACTCTGCTGAAATTTCGGTAGATTCCTTAGCTATTATAGTTGGAAATCTGGTTTAGTTTTTGTCTGGGTGCCCAATCGGCACTAATCACGGTCCCTGGGTTGGGTCGTGACATTTGAATAGGGTGAGATGAACTCTCTTGGATGAAATTCTAGTGTGATTTGGTGGATTTTTATATTTGGTGGCGGTCTAAAAAGTGTCGGAGTATAAATCGTAGCTGCTAATTATTTGGACATCGATAGACTATAGTGGTGATCCATGTGAGAGGCAGACACATAATATGAACCATTATTGGAAGATCTAGGGATGTTAATTGATCTAGTAAAAGTTTTTCATTAAATGAGAAGTGTAGAATTCTACGAGCAACATTTTACCTTTTATATTTTGATAGTCAAATTAATTTATTTGTCATAATTTTTTTCTATATATTTTAAATTTTAAATTGTTAGTAATTATTCTGATCTCCATTTGGAAAACTATGAGTTATTTTCCTTTTTAGTCCATGTAAAAAATAATGACCTATTTTCTTTTTTGGCTACACTTTAGTTTCAACGTACATAACATGTTTAAAACCCACAAGATTAAAGAACATTTTAGTACATTTGGCATAATTTTAATTTAGAGCACAAAATTAAAATTTTTTTATTTTTTTAAACTCAGCAAACTATGCTTCATTTTAATGGAGGAATATGATTTATGTAAAAAAAAAATTTAAAAATTCTTTATTTAAAATCTAAAGTAGGTAATATAAACATATGTTATTGTGTATTATTAGAAAAGTTACAACAAGAACAAAAGATCATAATCCATAGAAAACATTAGCATCTCACTCATAAAAGTTGCAAAAAGTCACATCTATTTGAACAGTACCCATCCAAGGTGAAAAGGTGCTCTTTAAGTTACATTTTTTTTTTCTTATGTCAAAAAAGTTCATTCACACCATATAGAGCACACATAACTCTTCTCAACTCAATTCATTCCCAAATCAAAGAAAACAATAGTAAACAGATGGCAGAGAAGAAGGAGATGGACTTACCAAGTTAGGTATACTATACAAATACAAAGAGCTAGCAGAAAAACTTGATAGGGAAGCCCATGGTACTTGAGAACACAACTGCCAAATAAAAAGAAAAG
This sequence comes from Solanum ossicruentum, assembly GCA_025774065.1. Classification (NCBI taxonomy): domain Eukaryota; kingdom Viridiplantae; phylum Streptophyta; class Magnoliopsida; order Solanales; family Solanaceae; genus Solanum; species Solanum ossicruentum. Next base: position 90,497 of record JAOTQR010077517.1, on the reverse strand, counting down.
GAGAAGATCTGTTAGAGCATGCTACTTGAGGAGAAAAGAAAAAAATTAAAGGAAACAGAACTTACTTTTGATAACTGAAGAAGAAATGAAAGGAGAAGAAGGATGGAGTTTTGAGGTTGCAGACCCAAAGCAGCATCTGGAAAAAGGTGGGGTTCTCCCATGGAGGAAACATTGGCGGAAAACAAGGGTTTTAGATTAGAGGGAAAGGAAAAGTCACGATTTATGAAACCCTGCAGACTCTAGGTGTACTTATATAGGCGACGTGTAGTTGGGCTTGGTTTGATTTTGGGCCAAGCCATTTCTTCTATCTCATAGCAAATTGAGGTTGGGCTCAACACAGTTTTGTACCATTTCAATTATTGAATAATATCATAGTTAATTAAAAAATATTCTTGAAAAAAAACTGGTCTATCTACATCAATTCATTGGGCATCTACTAATCGTAAGTGCCAACCATTTTTTTTAATTCTCATAATTAACGATCTCTGTTAGAATTTTTGTCTTATTCGTTGCTAGTATTTTGTCAATTCATTTTCCAACAGTTTGATTCTTTTTCATTTGTTATGATTTTGTGTCTTGTAACAGTTGAATGGATCATGCATATAATGGGATAGATATTTTTTGTTGATTATGATGAATTTCTAGAAGAGTATTTTATCCTTTGTAAAGTATGCAAAACCCAAATTGGATTAGTCCAGGATGTCATTGTCGGCATACGGATTCTTTCTATCTCTGCATCTTTCTTGCGTTTAGATTATTTCTTTGTTCAATTGAATTATTTTAAATTGTAACCTGTTATGCATACATGTTGATGACATTGCTTGTCGTTTGTGTTATGAAATTGAGTAATCCAGCAAAAAAAGATATAGCTAAACTTTGCCTTGTGAGTTTGCAGATAGAAAATGGGAGGATTGTGGTCTTTGATAAAATGTAAATATCATGATTTCATTTAGTAGCTTAAAATTTGTTATTTGCCTAAACATTTTTCTATATATAAATGCAGGTTTAATGTGCAAGTGGACGTAAAGGAATAACACAAACAAGTAAATGGAAATACCATAGCTGATAATTATTGCATCAAATGTGGAATGTAGCTCGGGATGAAACTTGTAACATGCTAATTAATATTATGTGCCAAATTTATTCATGTGCAGTTCCTTTTAGCAGAATATTTATATGTTATCCGGATTGTAGTCCCTTCCACCAATCGGATTAGTCTTCTTACAGAAGGAAGATTTGCGATGGGCGCTTGAGTGTCTTGCCATTTAACAAAATTTAGTTTTTGTATACTTATGTGTAGCATGATTTATAAGGCATTAATATGAATTTGTTTTGGTACGTGTGGCAGGAAGGTACTTGTTTTCTCAGATAATGAGCTGATGATTATTAATGAAGATGAAGATGATGAACAGGATCATGATCACGATGGAGGCATTAATGAACATGATAACGATCAATATTGAGGAACTAATAAAATAAATGACGATATTGATCAACATGTTGATCATACAATATAGATAATATTTGATCTAAATCCAGACATATGAACTATCTAATGATGAAAATGAAAACATTTTTTCTGAAAGAATTATCTTCCAAGTGATGTGCTTGATTATCCTATAGTGAACAGTTGTTTTTTTATAGTACTGTAAAGTAGAAAATATCCATTTATAGTTTTTTTCCTAGTTGTGCTCTGTCAGTATACTAATCTTTCCTCCCTTAGCGTCCAATTTTATATATAGGTTTTGTATCAACACATCTTGAGATAAGATGTCCCACATTGGTAAAACAAAGGAGAGATGTTGGGTGTATATATGTAAAGGAATGATCTATATATTGTGAGACACCTTTTGGGGTGAGCCCAAAGGGACAAATCTGAGATGGGATAGACCCAAGAGTAGACAATACTTAACAATGTTGGGTCGGGTCATTAGGTGGTATCAGAGCCACGTCTGTGTCAGCCTTGTTGATTTGGGGCTAGAGTTCAATTGAGTTTAGATGAATCCCAGTGAGGCGGGGCAAACTTCCGTGTTAAGTCTAGGTGATTCCCATGCGGTGGGGAAAACCTTAGCAAGGACGCTGAGTCCATAGAGGGAGTGTATGTAACAATCCATCTTGAGATGATATGTCTCACATCTGTAAAATATAGGAGAGATGCTGAGTACATAAATAAAGAACTTGTCTATATACCGTAAGGCGCCTTCTGCGGTGAACCTAAAGTGAAAAATCTGTGATGGTCTAGGCCCAAGAGCGGACAATACTTCATAGTGTTGGGCCAAGCCGTTACATCTTTAGTGCTCTGGATGAAGTCAATTCTAGTAGGTTTATTTTTCAAGTACCACATGATGATATGTGGCCCTCACCTAGCCAATACTTACTGTGTCTAATGTGGAATGCTACTCGGCTTGAAAATTCTAAGGTTCAAGATGATTTTGTTCCTTTTTTTCTTTTCAAAGTATAGAATCTATGGTTTCTCCAGATTGCAGTCTCGAAACCACTCAGAAATTATAATGCAGACTTCTAATTACAAATTTGCAAATTGAGGTTGTACACATATGTGGCATGACATATAAGATGTTAATATATAAGAGTATTTTGTGACAAGAACAAGCTTATTTACTATGATGATGTAACATTGAGCGAAATGAAGAACACACTAGAGGTGCTAATAACAGGGCCCTAATGACCAAAAGTTAGGACAAAGTGATGAGGATTATTGAAATATTTCAAGAATTCCATGAATGTGTGATTCTTTTTGTTCAACACCCCTTCAAACTCAAATATAAATATTAATTAATCCATGGTTCCATTATCTATCCTGGTAAAATATACCTGAGTATATGACTTGGAGATGCTATATTTTTCCTGTTGATTTTCATGTTATCTTTTTGTAGTCTTGTTTCTTACTAGACATCTGTTGGAAATTTGATGTCATGGATATATTGTTGAATATTCCCTGAAATAGAAAAGCAGCAAAAAATCTTCGATAATATACTACATAGTTTAGCATGGGAAATTATGCATGTGTCGAGAAATAGTTATCAATATATGCAATATAATGTTTTCCTGAGAGGGTTCGGGTGAACACCCTCGAGGACCCCCTAGATTTCCACTTGCTTATTGAATTACAATTCCTATGGTGTCACAAATAATCATAATGACGTAATTAGCACTTTTGACATTTATAAATTATGACAAACAATTATATTATGTATAAATATAAGGATGCACAATTTAAGAAAAAACTAAGGATAAAAAAGAGAATGAAGTTGTAGCGATCCAAGACTAGGTGCTAGACGTGACACGGCAAATGAAAATCGGAAGGGACCCCAAAACAAGCCTCTTAGCGTATCATTCACACATTCTTGGTCACAAAAGCAAAATAAACAACACAGGAGATATAAATAAGGGAAGCGGGGCTAAGAGATGTCTTGATAATTATAAAAGCATAAAACAATCAAGATCATAGCATAGGTACATCAAATATCCAATAACTCCTCTAACATGGAATGGAGCGGGGGCCAAGACACTTTCCGGGGTCACCCTCATAGTAACAAGTGTTCAACATAAAGAAATATTAAATAGCAAGAGTAGCATAGATAGTGTCCTCGAACTTGAGGACTCACCAAAGCTTATCTTTCGACATGCCAAACTAGTCATGTGGAGGATGATCAAGAGGTTCTACGGTCCCTACGTGGTAATATCATGTAGGCATAGAGTATGCGTTAGTATGGTTGAATGTACTAAGTGTGTAGGATGCAATGCAACATGACATAAGCCAATATAGTCAAAATGCATAATCATAAGCAATGGATAAGTATAATATCAATATGGCATGCATGATCAATGATTGAAATAAAACATGCTTGTAAATAATATAACTTGCATAATACGTATCACACGTGGAAAAAGACCATAATCAACATACACCAAGTGAACTACTACTTGGAATCCAAGGCATGTCACCTCTTTGTAAGGTGATTGAGGTACTCACCCCTCAACAAGGTGATTGGGTATGTCACTCCCCAACAAGGTGATTGAGGTACTCACCCCTCAACAAGATGATTGGGCATGTCACCACCCAACAAGGTGATTGAGGTACCAACGCCTTAACAAGGTGATTGGGCATGTCACCTATCGCGACCCAAGCCTAGGGCCTAGACGTGACCGACGAATGGGGAACCCGAAGGAACCCCAAACAAACCTCATAGCATATTATTACACATCCTTAGTCGCGAAAACAATTAAAATTACAATAAGAGATAAACATAAACAAGGGGAATTGGGACTAAGGGGAGACTTCCATCATAAACATCAAGAAACAAGAGAGTCAAGTCTCTATCATTGATACATAACATTCAAAAGCACTTCTACTACATAGAAAAGAGCGGGGGCCAAGACAAGCAACCGGACTCACCCTAATAGTCAATACGTACATAAAAGAAAGATAGTCTTAGAACACAACATAAGATCATAAGAACATCCCCGGAATGGCGGAATCACCAACAAGCTTGAGTGAGACCGTACTAGCCACGTGGGTGGAGATGCTCAAGCGGCGCTTTGGTTCCTACATGGTGACATTAGATAGGCATAGAGTATGTGTTAGTACATTTGAATGTACTAGGTATACAGGATTCAATGCAATAAGATATAGGCATTTTAATCAAAATGCATAATTATAAGCATTGGATACCCATAATAACAATATGGCATACATGATTAATGCTTGAAGTAAAACATGCTTGTAAATCATTCCAATTGCATAGAACATAGTATATAAGTGTGGGAGGAGACTTCAACCGACATAGAATAAGACCAATCGAGCTACAACTTGGAATCCTGATGATAACCCCTCACTGGTAAAGAAGTGGTCTACTTGCCAAGGTAAACCATACTTCAAACTTACGGGAACATGACCTAATTTCATATGAATTAACCTTACTTAAGAGAACATGATCCAATTTCAGAAAGAGTTTTTTTAAGAACTTCACCTTATGGGAACATGACCCAATTTTGAGAAGAACCTCAAGAGAAAGTGTACTAAGTGGATCCACTAGTATTGCAAGGTTATAACATAGTCCTATGGTGGTACATAGTTCAAGGAAAGAGAGAAAACCCTCCATCTATCGATGCTAAGTCTAATCCCATGGAATACTTATAACAATCATACTTTAGTAACTTTTGAGAAACATAGAATTATGAAACGAGTAGCTCTAAAATATCCTTGACCTCTAATGGTGAGCGCAACTTCAAACATAAGAATAATTCATCATCAAACATTACCTTTGCATTTACCTCAACATTAAAGGGCTCACAAGAGGTAAAATCTTTAAGAAAGGGCTTAAACCCGGCTGTACAAGATCATCAACATTTCCATGAGTTAAACATATCTTTAGAAAGCTCATAATCTTCATAGATTCACTTGCATCATAAATCAACCAATAGATCATCAAAACCTAAAGAATCCTTAAAAAAGCATTTTATCAAACACTTGGTGGATGAGTAATGCTAGTATAAAACCATGCAATTCAAGAGTGAAATCATGCGAGAAAATTCATTGTAAAACTATCAATAAGTACTTGGTAACACCCTCAAGTCATATACATTAAATCCCTTCATCAAATCTCATAATAGATCGTAGATTCATAGCTTCAAAACATGCTAAGACAATCACACTTTCATGAAACCCCAACATAATATGCAGTAAAATTCATAAGGAGTAAGACCCATGAGTAAATCAAATATAAATCAATCAATTTTAGATAAAAGGAATCTTGGTATCATGGGTGAAAGGAACCCATGAAAGAAACCCACATACCTTGACTTTGGAGAGTTTCTTGAAGAAGATTTGAAATGGAGGCTTGAAGCTTGAATGAAATCCTTAGATCTAGATGAGTTTTGAGACTCTTGAATCATGAGGAGGACTTGGGGTTTGACTTGGCTTCCTTGAATTCCTACAATTTCACGACCCAAGCCTAGGACCAAGACGTGACATAATGAATGGGGAACCTTCCAAAGGAACCCTGATCAAGCCTCTCAACTTATCATTACACATTACTGGTTGCGGAAGAATGAAAAGGACATAAAGTGATACTAAGGGGCGAAGGGGCTAAGGGGTAGCTTGCAAATCAACATCATCAAGAGACAAGGAGTCAAAGTTCATACCATAGATACATAACTTGTCCAACAAACACCTCTAAGTACATAGATAGAGCGGGGAACAAGAGAAAGTAATCAGACTCACCCTCATAGTAAAAATAGAACATAAGAAAGTGTCTCAATACATAGATAATAGAAACATAGAGTAAATTCCCCGAAGTTGATGACTCACCAACTAGCTTTGAGTTGAACTGATCTAGCCACGTGGAGGTGGAGGATGATCAACTTGAACGGCGGTTCCTACATGATGATATCATGTAGGCAAGAGTATGTATTAGTATGTTTTAGTATACTATGTATGTGGGATGCAAGGCAACAATAGATAGACATCATACTCAAATTACATACATTAAACAATAGGCATAGTATAGCAATATGATATGTATGTTCAATGTGTAAGTAAAACATGCTTAAGTGGCCCATGCTCATCTCGGATATCATACGCGAAGAAGAGACCAAACTAGCTATTCAAGGTATAAACCCCTCACATGGTTGATGGTAATCATACCTTATCAATACAGTGATGAAGTACAAACCCCTTGCATGGTTGATGAGTAAAACCCTCAACATGGTTACTCGGGCTTTTGTCCCCCCAAATCTAGTATGGTCTAATGCAACACTTTATATAGAATTTACCATATGCTCTAGTGCAACACTTCATATAGGAATAATTGAATACATAAGCTCATTTCATCATCATAACATTATTCATATCATATCTCATGCTTTGGACCACTTCATATAGTAATAATTGTATACATAAGCTCATTTCATCATCATAACATCATTCATATCATATCTCATGCTTTGGACCTATAATTCCTCAAGAAACCACATTCAGACATTTTATCAAACACTTTGAGGGTGTGAAATGGGGGAAAATACCATGCAATTTAGAGATAAAATCATGCAAGAAAATATGTTATAAAACCATCAATCAATACCTTGTGACACCCCCAAGACATTCACATCAAAACCCCTCATCAAATCGAACATTAGATCCAAAATTTAGAGCTCAAAAAATGCTAAAACAATCATACTTTCATGAACTAAAATCATTGTGTAGTAAATTTCTCAATATACAATACCCACATATAAAGTCAACTTCAAATCATACAATATTAGTAAAAAAGAGGCTTAGGCACCATGGGTGGAAGGACCCAATAGTTCAACACCACATATCTTAGCTTTGGAGAAGCTCTTGGTGAAGATTGAAAATGGAGGCTTGAAGTTTGAAGCTTGAAGAAAATCCTTAATTCCGAATGAGGGTTTTGATTCTTGAATTTTGGAGTGAAAATATGGTTAAGTGTTTAGGGGAGTATTGAGAAATATTTAGGATGATATAAGGGTGAAATTTGGCTAAGTATAGATAAAAACACGTTTGGGAAACTAGGGCCTAACACTTAGAATATTTTGGGTTGCACAGGAAAATAATGCTAGGCAAAATGTACCTCTCCGTAACGCAGAGTGGACGCGGAGAAGGAATTCACTAAAGCGCGCCCTTGGCGCATCACGGAAGGAACGCGCAAACCTCACTGGAATTCGTCACTTAAAAATTTATAATTACTAATCTTTCGCTTTTAAATCGGTGTTAGACCCTTTTTCACCTAATTTTGACCTCCTGATCTGAAACATGTAGTTGGATTTTTACAATAGTCAATAGATTTTAAGATGTACGGAAATTAAAATTTTGGGCATTCTAAGGAATGTTTTAGAGCACTTTTTGGGGTCGTTATAATATCTCCTCCTTGGGAACATTTGTCTCCGATTGTAAGAGAGATGCACAAGGCAAGAGTGATCAGGAGAAAATAGCCCCAACACGAATGAAACTTAACATGCAAAACACCATTTTCAAATTCTCAACATAAGTGTAAAATCATCATAAGGTTACCAACTTAAACATGAATGCATATGAATCACTTAGGGGATGAAAAGTAAGACTTGGGATCATATGTGGGACTTAGGATTAGTGCCTTAGGCTTGAGTAGAGTGGAAGAGATAAGGATACCTCTTTTGCATGTCCGCTTCAGCCTCCCATGTAGCACTTTTAACTTGTTGGTTCCTCCAAAGGACCTTAATGGATGCCACCTCCTTGTTCCTCAATCTTTTTATTTGCCTATCCAAGATCCAAACTGGAACCTGTTCATAGGTCAAGTTATTCCCCACAACACCTCCCATAAAATCTTGAGGCACACTGGCATTCACCAACACATTTTCTTAACATAGAGACATGGAACACCGAATGAACCAAATTCATTTCACTAGGCAACTTCAACTTGTAAGCTAAATTGCCAATCCTCTCTATCACCTTATAAGGACCAACATACCTTGGGCTCAACTTCCCTTTATTACTAAAGTTGACCACACCTTTCATTGGAGAACCTTCAAATAGACCCAATCACCCACTTGGAACTCTAGGTCTTTCCTCCTTACATCGGCATAAGATTTTTGTCAACTTTGGCTGTTCTCAACCTTTCCCTAATCATCCTAACCTTCTCAAGAGCATCCATAATCAGATCCGACCCTAGTAAAACCACCTCTCCAACCTCAAACGAACCCACCGATGGTCTATAACATCTCTCATCAAGAGCCTCAAAAGGAGCCATACCGATACTAGAGTTATAGCTATTGTTGTAGGCAAAGTCAATCAATGGAAAATGGTCATCCCAACTATCTTTAAGCTCCAAGATACAAGCCATAAGCATATTCTCAAGTGTTTGAATTATCCTTTCAGCTTATCCATCCGTTTGAGGGTGGAAGGTCATACTAAGGTGAACATTGGTACCATGACCCCTTTGAAAAGACCTCCAAAACTGTGAAGTAAATTATGCACCAAGATTCGATATAATGGATAAAGGAACCCCATGTAACCTCACAAACATATGGATGTACAACCTTGCATACTCTTTAGCCCCATATGTAGTCTTAACCAGTAAAAAGTGAGCCAATTTCGTCATCTACCAACCACAACCCATATAGAATCAAAACCTTTCCTAGTCTTGGGAAACCTAACCTCAAAATCCATATTAATTGCCTCCCACTTCTAAGTAGGCATCTCTATGTCTTGGGTCAGGCTACTCGGCCTTTGATGTTCGACTTTGACTTGTTGACAACTATGGCAACCGTAAAAAAATTTGGCAATGTCCCTCTTCATGCCTCCTCACCAATAGACATCACTCAAGTCTCTATACATTTTGGTGGAGCCGGGGTGGATAGAATAAGAAGAGTTATGCGCCCCATCAAGAATTCTCTCCCTCAAACCATCAGCACATGGCACACACAACCTACCTTGGAATCTAAGGCTCCTATCTCCCCCTTGGGAAAAAACCTCTATTTTTCCCTATTACACCAAGGCCTTCAACTCAAGCAAGGAGGAGTCTAGATCTTGTTTTGCTATCACCTCTTCAAGCAAGGAAGATTTAGAACCATCAACAACGACTACACCATTACCCATATATTCCAACCTAACCCCCAATCTAGCAAATTTATGCCCTCCCTAGCCATCTCCCTATCACCACCATCCATATGAGCTAGGCTACCCATAAACACTCGATTCAAAGCATCCGCCATAACATTTGCCTTACCCATATGGTAATGCACACTCATGTCATAATCTTTGAGAAGTTCTAGCCACCTTCTTTGCCTCAAGTTGAGATCTTTTTGTGTAAAGATATATTGAAGGCTCTTATGAATAGTGAAGACATCAACATGCACCCCATATAAATAATGATGCTAAATACTTAATGCAAACACCACGGCAGCTAATTCAAGATCATGGGAAGGGTAGTTTCTTTCATACACTTTGTGTTGCCTAGAAGTATAGACTATGACCTTACCATTTTACATTAGCACACAACCCAAACAAACTCTAAATGCATCACAATGCGCAATAAAACCCTCAAGAGTATCTGGTAGTGACAATATAGGAGCAGACACAACTCTATCTTTCAATGTTTGGAAGCTTTTCTCACATTCATCGGTCCACTTGAACTTAACCCTCTTTGAAGTCAATTTTGTCATAGGGGAAGCAATGGAGGAGAACTCATGCACAAACCTTCTATAGTAACCCACAAGGCCCAAGAAACTCCTAAAAATATCCAATGGGTTCAATGGTCTAAGCCAATTCCTAATCACATCGGTCTTCATTGGATCTACTTTAATGTTATCCCTGATACCACATGATCCAAGAATGCAACATCTTTCAACCAAAACTCACACTTGTCATATTTAGCATACAAACTCTCCTCTCTCAATTTTTGCAAAACAATCCTCAAATGGCCTATATGCTCCTCCCTACTATGCGAATAGATCAAAATATCATCAATGAAGACCACAACAAAGGAATCAAGGTAGGGTTTGAAGACCCTATTCATTATGTCCATGAAGATGGTTGGTGCATTAGTCAACCCAAAGGACGTCACCACAAATTCATAGTGCTTATATCTAGTCCAGAAGGTCGTCTTGGGAATATCACACTCCCTCACCCTTACTTGATGATACCCAGACGAAGATCAATCTTAGAGAAAAAGCTAGCCCCTTGTAATTGGGCAAACAAGTCATCAATACTTGGAAGAGCATATCTATTCTTTATAGTGACCCTATTGAGTTAATCAATGCACATTCTAAGTGACCTATCCTTCTTTTTCACAAACAACACCGGAGCACCCCAAGTGATTGACTAGGTCTAATAAGTCACTTTTCCAATAAATCTTTCAATTGTTGTTTTAACTCCTTCAACTCCGTCGGAGCCATCGGTAAGGGGGAATGGAGATAGGTTGAGTATCGGGAAGAAGATCTATGCCAAAGTCTATCTCTCTTTAAGTAGGGACACTAGGAAGGTCATTTGGGAAGACATCAAGAAACTCGTTTTACAATGGGGACCGACTGAATGGAAGGGACCTTGGACTCCACATCTTTAACCCTCACAAGATGATACAAACACCCTCTAGAAATCAACTTATAGGATTTAATGCATGAAATGAATCTACCCTTGACCACCACATATTGAATTTTCCACTCAAGGATAGGTTCATTTGGAAATTGAAACTTGACCTACAGGTTCTACAATTAATGGAAGCATAGTATGCATGCAACCAATCCATCCTAAGAATGACATCAAAGTCTACCATGTCTAATTCAACAAGATCACAAGACAACAACTTATTCAAAATGCAAATAGGACAACTCCTATAAACTTTTCTAGCAACAATAGAGGCACCAATAGGAGTAGACACTTCATATGACTCATGCAACAACTCAAAATAACATGGAACTTTTTAGCAATAAGAGGAGTAACAAAGGAAACGGTGGAACTCGGATCAATCAAAGCATACACATCAAAGTCAAAGATTTTCAACATACCGATAACAACACTGGGGACCTCACTAACCCCTTGCCTTTCATGTAGAGCATAAAATCAATTGTGCCTTGGGGAACAACCTTGAGGACCACCACTTCATAATGGAACCGCGTTCGCACTCCGAGCCTTGCCATGGTTTCTTGGACAATCTACCTTCTTGTGACCAAGCTCCCCACATTCATAGCATGCATTAGAACCCCTCAAACATTTGCTTCCATGGCTTATTACACATTTAGGGAAAACATCATTAGGTGCCATTCCACCCACACCTTGAAGCCTAGGGAGTTCATTAGAACACCCCCTATTAGTAGCATGAGGAGGCCCTTGGCCTTGATGAAACTTAGCACCCTTTTGGGATTTACTCTCAAAATGGGCTATCTTAGCCTCATGGCCCCTTATTTTCCTCAGCTTTTTTCCTTCCATTTGCTCAGCATATGTCATCAACCGAGACAATTTCATGTCACCAATAAGCATGGAGGACCGACATTCTTCACTTACCAAGTCGAAGAGTCCAATAACAAACTTATTCATCCTTGACCTAGGATCGGCCACCAAATGAGGAGCATACTTTGAAAGTTGATTAAATTTTGGGGCATACTCCCTCACACTCAAAGAACCTTATTTCAAGTTCATAAACTCCACCAACTTTGCTTCCCTAAGCTCAAGAGGGAAAAGCCAGTTAAGGAAGGCTAGTTTGAATTCTTTCCAAAGCACCATATAGACATTACTCTTCTCACCCTTCCATTGCTCATGCTAAATTTTGGCTATCCCCTTGAGTTGGTATGCTGCGAACTCCGCCTTTTCATTTGACCCAACACCCATGATGTTCAAGATTTGATAGACCTCGTCAATGAACTCTTGTGAATCTTCATACACCTTTGACCCATGGAAAATTGTAGGATTCATCTTCATAAATCCTCTTACCCTAGATCCCGGGGTATTAACATGAGGAGCTTCGAATCCTTGTTGGACTTGGTTGGTCACCACTTGTGCAAGCATAGTATGAGCTCTCAGAGCTCACCATTGTTAGGTTGCTCCTTGGGAGTTTGGGCCCGTCTTCCTTTAGTGTTTGGTATGATCTAGAATAGCAAAAAATAATCAATAGGCAGAAAAACTCACTACAATTCTATAGCATAACATAGAACATGAAGAAGGGAAATATTTCCTAGAATGCCTCATAGCCTCCTATTCATAGTCATGGTGTGCTTCACAACCATGAATAGGACTCTAATCGATGTGGTATGTTAGACTTTGAGGATCTATCAACCTAGTGCTCCAATATCAAGTTTGTCACGACTCAAGCCTAGGGCCTAGATGTGACACGATGATTGGGGAACCCAGAGGAACTCCAATCAAGCCTTTCAACTTATCATTACACATCAATGGTCGCGAAAGCCTGAAAAAGACATAAAATGATACTAAGGGGCGAAGGCACTAAGGGGTAGCTTGCAAATTAAAATCATCAAGGGACAAGGAGTCAAAACTCATAGCATAGATACATAACTTTTCCAATGAATACCTTTAAATACATAGATAGAGCGGGGGCCAAGACAAAGTAACCGCGCTCACACTCATAGTCAGAATAGAACATAAGATAGTGTATCAATACATAGATAATAGCAACATAGACTAAAGTACCTGAGTGGAGGACTCACCAACTAGCTTTGAGTAGAATCGACCTAGCCACGTGGAGAGGAGGATGATCAACTTGAACACCGATTCCTACATGGTGATATCATGTAGGCAAGAGTATGCGTTAGTATGTTTGAATGTACTAAGTATGTGGAATGTGATGCAACAATAGATAGACATCATACTTAAAATGCATACATTAAAAAATAGGCATAGTATAGAAATATGACATGTGTGTTCAATGCATAAGTAAAACATGCTTAAGTATCTCATGCTCATATCCGATATCATATGTTTGTAAGAGATCAACCTAGCTATTCAAGAAATAAACCCCTTGGTGGTTGTGTGGTATAAACAACTCACATGGTTGATGATAATCACACCTTATCAATGTGGTGACAAAGTATAAACCCCTCGCATGGTTAATGAGTATAAACCCCCAACATGGTTACCCGGGCTCTTGTCCCCCCCGGATCATGTATGGTCTAATGCAACACTTTATATTGGATTTATCATATACTCTATTGCAACACTTCATATAGAAATAATCGTATACACAAGCTTATTTCATCATCATAACATTATTCATAAAATACCTCATGCTTTGGACCTTTAATTCTCAAGAAACCACATTCTGACATTTTATCAAACACTTTGAGGGTGTGAAATATGGGTAAAAGACCATGCAATTTAGAGATGAAATCATGCAAGAAAATCTATTGCAAAATCATCAGTTAATACCTTGCAATACCCCTAAGACAGTCATATTAAAACCCATCATCAAATCGAACATTAGATCCAAGATTTTGAGCTCAAAGCATGCTACAACAACCATACTTTCATGATATAAAATCATTGTGCAGTAAATTTCTAAATAGACAAGACCCGCATATAAAATCAACTTCAAATCATGCAATATTTGTAAAAAGGAGGCCTTGGCACCATGGGTGAAAGAACCCAATGGTTCAACACGACATACCTTAGCTTTGGAGAAGCTCTTGGTGAAGATTGAAAATGTAGGCTTGAAGCTTGAAGAAAATCCTTAGTCCCGGATGAGGGTTTGGAGTCTTGAATTTGGGAGTGAAAAAATATGGCTAATTGTTTTGGGGAGCATTGGGAAATATTTAGGATGATATAAGGGTGAAATTTGGCTAAGTATAGATAAAAATATGTTTGGGAAACTTGGGCCCAATACTTAGAATATTTTGGGCTGTACAGGAAAATACTGCTAGGCAAAATGTACCTCTCTGCGTCGCTGTGGGGATGCGGAGAAGGAATTACACTAAAGCGTGCCCTTGGCGTGTCACAAAGGGAATGTGCAAACTTCACTGGAATTCGTCACTTAAAAATTTATAATTGCTCATCTTTCGCTCTTAATCAGGGTTAGACTCTTTTTCACCTAATTTTGACCCTCTGATCACAAATATGAAGTCGGATTTTTGAAATAGTCAACGGATTTTAAGATATAGGGAAATTAAAAGTCTAGGAATTCTAAGGCACGTTTTGGGGTACCTCTTGGGGTCGTTACAAACAAGACTTCTTGAAAACCTTGAGAATGTATGGATAATTTGATAAAGATTAGAGAGGAGTTTGAGAGGTTTTTGGTTGGTTTTTAGGGCTCAAAACGGCTTGACAATGAGGGATTTTCGTGTATATAGATAAACGGTTAATACCCAATTGCCGTGGAGTGAAAAAGAGTAAATTTTGTAATTTTTTGAACAGGTCCGTATTTGGTCCGCATCGCGACCCCTTCGCGGATAACAACTATTTTTGCGAAGTTTCACCAAAAAATTATTTTTCTTGGCATGGACAAAGTATACCTTGTAAGTACTCGTTTTTCCATGCAATTTTACTCTCTGAATAAGAATATGAAGTTGGATTTTGCAAAATTCTGCATGAATTTTGAGACATTGAAAACAAATGCATCATAGGGTCTTTCTGAGCTACGTGGAGGGGTGTTTAAATTTCCTTGACTTGAGATATAAGGGAATTATGATTACGGGGGCATTCCTAGGCAATTGTTGTGTGTTTCAATACCTCCCCCTTGGGAACATTCATCCCCGAATGTCGAAGAAATGTACATAAGAAGAGTAATTACGAAGAAATCAGCCCCAATAAAAATGCAACAATGCGCTTAAACACCATTTTCAAAATCTTAACACAAGCGTTAGAATCATCATGAACTTGTCAACATAAACATGAATGCATGCAAATGACATAGGGATAAATATATGACTTGGAATCATAAAAGGGACTTAGCATCTTATCACAAGCTTGAATAGAATGAAAGAGGTACATATATTTCTTTTCTATGCTCGTCTGGCTCCCCGGGTGACACTATCGACTTGCCGATTCTTCCAATGGGCCTTGACGAAAACCACATCCTATTAACCAACTCCTTCAACCCTTCCGTCAAGTACCTCCATCGGCACCTCTTTCTAAGTCAACCTTACCTCCACAACACCTACAATAACGAATTCTATAGCACTAGAGTCACTAACACATTCCCTCAACCTAGAAGCATGAAGGACCGGACAAACCATAACCATATCCCTAGGTAATTCAAATCCTTAAGCAACCTTATCAACCTCCCCCTACATTCTACAAGGACTCACAATCCTAAACTCAATTGTCAACCTTAAACACACCTAGTCCAGTTGGTACCATAAACCACCATCTCCCCCTTGGGAGATAACCTCCACTCTAACATCTTTCACCCAAAACCTCCAACTCTAATGAGGTGAAATCAAGGACTTACTTAATCAATACCTCCTCAACCAAAGAAGATTTGGAACCACCAGGAATACTATACTACCATTCTGAACTTCCCTCAACCTAACTTCCAATCTAACGAACCGATGGACCCTACTAGTCTCCTCTTTGCCACCATTATCCAAATATGTTAGGCTACCCCTAGGCACCCTACTTAGAGAATCAATCACAAAATTAGCTTCAACAGGGAAATAATTCACACTCATAACACAATCCTTAAGGAGTTCTAACCACCCTCTTGTTACCCACAATTCACACTTGTCTTATATAGAAAACCACCTCTCATCCCCCAAGACTTGCAATGCTAACCCCAAATGATTCACAAGCTCTAAACAAATCAATACCTCCTCACTAGAGACCACCACAAGCATATCAAGGTAGGGTTTTAAGACCTCATTCATGAAGCCCATATACATAGCCGGTGCATAAGTCAACCAAACAATTCCACCAATACTCAAAATGCTCATTCTTAGTCTGAAAAGACACTTAGGGATATCACCTATCCTTATACTTACTTGGGGAAAAAACCCAAACCAAAGATCAATCTTAGAGAAGTGACTAACCCAATGTAGTTGACCAAATAGATTGACCATCCTTAACCATCATATTACAACCTTACAGATTCTACACCTATTGGAAGCTATGTAAGTAACCAAAACTGCCATAAGACCTCCAACCCATCAAGCTAAGTTTAATCAAGATCACAAGACAAGACTTCTATGCAACAACAACATGGACAACCTTTAGAGATCAATTGAATCCATAAGACAAAAATGGACCTACCTCCTTTGCTACCACTTGACAACCTCCCACTCAAAAATGGGTACATTAGGGAGTCAGATTCTAACTCTACGGGTATTAACATCCATGGAGACACAACATGCGTGCAACTAATCCATCCCAAGTATAACATCAAAATCCACCACATCAAATCTAACAGCCACAAGGCAAGACCTAATGCAACATGAACATGGAACAATACCTATGAACTTTCTAGCAACAATATACTAAAACAAGAGGTGGAAACCAAAGGTTCATATCACAATTTGGAGCACACTAGAAGCCCACTAGCAACCAAGAGTAATAATGAAAGGAATATGAAACTCGAATCCATCAAAAATCAAAACCTTCAGCTTACCTTCATTTGCCTTCCTCTTTGAAGCGACATGATGAACTAGAAGAGCAAAGCACATTAGTTAAAGGAATAAGCCCTATCTCACTTCTAAGGCATGACATAGACCATGAAGAAGGGAAATATTTCCTAAAACGTCTCATAGCCTCCTATTTATAATTGTGGTGCACAACATAACCATGAATAAGACTTTAATCGACATGTTGTGTTGGACTTTGAGGATCTAACAACCTAGTGCTCTAATACCATCTTTCTCACAACCTAAGCCTAGGGCCTAGATATGATCGGTGAATGGCTGAAGGAACCTAAACAAGCCTCACAGCATATTATTACACATCCTTGGTCTCGGAAGCAATTAAAATGACAATAAGAGATAAGCACAAACAAGGGGAATCAAGACTAAGGGGAGACTTCCATCATAAACATCAAGAAACAAGAGAGTCAAGTCTCATATCATAGATATATAACATCCAACAACACCTCTACTACATAGATAAAAGCGGGGGCCAAGACAAGTAACCAGGCTCAACCTCATAATCAATACATACATTAAAGAAAGATAGTCTTAGAACATAGAATAAGATCATAAGCAATATCCCCAGAACGGAGGACTCACCAACAAGCTTGAGTGAGACCGTACTAGCCACATGGGTGGAGATGCTCAAGCGAGGCTCCGGTCCTTACATGGTGACATCATGTACGCATAGAGTATGCATTAGCACATTTGAATGTACTAAATATGTGGGATGCACTGCAACAAGAGACAGGCATCATAATCTAAATACATGATTATAAGCAATGGATATGCATAATAATAATATGGAATGCATGATCAATACTTGAAGTAAAACATGCTTGTAAACCATTCCAATTGCAGAGAACATAGTACATAAGTGTGGGAAGAGATGTCAACCAACATACAATAAGACCAAGCAAGCTGCAACTTGAAATCCCGATGATTACCCCTTATCGGTAAAGAGGTGGTGTACTTCTCAAGGTAAACCATACTTCAAACTTACGGGAACATGACCCAATTTCGTATGAAGTAACCTTCCTTAAGGGAGAATGACCCAATTTTGGAAAGGATTTCATTAAAAACTTCACCTTATGGGAACACGACCCAATTTCGGGAATGATATCATTAAGAACTTCACCTTACGGGAACACGATCGAATTTTGGGAAGAACCTCAAGATAAAGTGTAATAAGTGGATCCACTAGTATTGCAAGGATATAACATTGTCCTTTGGTGGCACATAGTTTAAGGAAATAGAGCTAATCCTCAATCCATCGGTGCTAAGTCTAATCCAATGGAATACTTATAATAATCATACTTTAGTAACTTATGAGAAACATAGATTCATGACATGAGTAGCTCTAAAATATACTTGACCTCTAATGGTGAGCGCAACTTCAAACATAAGAATAGTTCATCACCAAACATTACCCTTGAATTAACATCAACATTAAAGGGCTCACAAGAGGTAAAACCTTTAAGAAAGGGCTTAAACCTGACTTTACAACATAATCAACATTTCCTTGAGTTCAACATATCTTTAGAAATATCATAATCATCATAGAGTTACATGGATCTTAAATCAATCAATAGATCATCAAAACCTAAAGAATCCTTAAAAAGGCATTTTATCAAACACTTGGCGAGTATGTAATGCTAGTGTAAAACCATGCAATTCAAGAGTGAAATCATTCTAGAAAATTAATTGTAAAACTATAAATAGGTACTTGGTAACACCCTCAAGCCATATACATCAAAAGCCTTCGTCAAATCTCGCAATAGATCTTAGATCATACCTTCAAAACATGCTAAGACAATCACACTTTCACAAAACTGCAACATAATCTGCAGTGAAGTTCATAATGAGTAAGACCTATGAGTAAATAAACTTTAAATCAAGCAATTTTGTGTAGAAGAAAGCTTGGGTATCATGGGTAAAAGGAACCCATGAATGAAACCCATATACCTTGACTTTGAAGAGTTTCTTAAAGAAGATTTGAAATAGAGGCTTAAAGATTGAATGAAATCCTTAGATTCGGATGAGTTTTGGCACTCCTGAATCCCGAGGAGGACTTAGGGCTTGACTTGGTTTCTTTGAATTCCAACAAGACTTCTTCAAAACCTTGAGAATGGATTGAGAATTTGATGAAGATTAGAGAGGAATTTGAGAGACGTTTGGTTGGTTTTTAGGGCTCAAAACCGCTTGACAAAGAGGGATTTTCGTGTATATAGGTATAGGGTTATTACCCAATTACCCTAGAGTGATAAAAAGCAAATTTCAGAATTTTTTGAACAGGTCCGCATTAGGTCTGCATCGCGGACCCATTGTGGACAACTATTGTTTTTGCGAAGTTTCACCAAAAATTATTTTTCTTGACACGGATAAAGTATACCTTGTAGGTATTCGTTCACCCATGCAATTTTCCCTCTGAACAAGAATATGGAGTTAGATTTGTGAAATTTTGCATGGATTTTGAGATATTGAAAAATAAATACATCATAGGGTATTTTCGAGCTACATGAAGGGTGTTTAAATATCCCTGACTTGATATATAAGGGAATTACGATTATGGGGGCATTCCTAGGAAATTATGGGGCATTTTATCACCCCCCCGACAAGGTGATTGCAGTACGTCGCCCCTAAACATAGTGATTGGGCATGTCATCCCCCAACAAGGTGATTGGGCATGTCACCCCCCAACGAGGTGATTGAGGCATGTCACCCCCTCAACAAGGTGATTGGGCGTGTTACCCACCAACAAGGTGTTTTCTACTTGCAACATCATAGGTCCTTTTCATGTATTCAATGCATACATGCAAACCCTTAATCATCATAAAGTCACTTGAATTATAAACCATGTAATAGATCATCAATAACTTCAGAATCCTTGTCACAACATTTTATCAAACACTTGGTGGGTTCATAATACTTGTTCAAAATCATACAATTCAAGAGTGAAATAATATGGCAAAACTCAATGTAATCAACCCACCACCATATAGAAAAACCCTCATGTAAGGTACCTTGAAATCTATCATCAAATCTCATAGTAGATCATAGTTTCATAGCTCAAAACATGCATATTCTCAATAGACAAAATAAATTCATTGTATAAGCTTGAAATAGATAGAAATGCATAAACAATCAACATTTCATAAAACTCTAACTTAATTTATCATCATAATCCATAATAAGAGATACCCATAGATGATACAACTTGAAAACATGTTATTTTCATAAAAAGGAAGATTGGGCTCCATGGGTGAAAATATTCAATGGATGAAACCCACATACCTCAAACTTGGGTTTTCTTGGTATGAGCTTAAAGAGATCTTAGAGCTTGAAAAGAATCCTTGAGTTGAAGTTAAGCTTGAAATCCTTGAAATTCGAATGAAATATTTGGTTAAGTCTTAGAGAGGTTTTTGAAAGAGTCTTGTGTGATACAGAGTTAAAAAATGCCTAAGTATGGGTGTTTTTATGCATTAGTGGGCATGGGGCAATGACCCCAATGCCCTTGGCCAACATAGGAAAAATTAAGGAAAAACTTGTACTGGTCTACGTCCAGTCCGCGACACAGACCAAACTCGCACCAAAAATTATACTACTCCTCACCCTTGCTGCATCGCGGCTAGGGCGCGGATGCTCTCTTGAAATTGTAAATTGGCGAAATTTAATTTTCACTATGGGTCCTCTAATTTTTCCCCCTGATCGAGAATATGAAATCGAATTTTCGATATCATGCACTATTTTTGAGATACATAGAAATTATGATTATGGATATTTTCGAAGCATAATTTGGGGCATTTCAATATGTCTCCCTTGGGAGCATTCATAACAAATGTCAAAGAAATGTGCATAAGAGATGTAATCACGAAGATTTCAGCCTAACATGAATGCAACAAATTCATTTAAACATTATTTTCAGAAAGTCTCAATACGAGTGTCAAAAATCACCATACACTTGTTACCATGAACATGAATGCATGCAAAATAATATAAGGGATGAGACTTAAGACTTGAAATCATGTAGGGGACTTACATTAGTACCTTCGGCTTGAGTATAGTGGAAGAGATATGGATATCGCTTTCTCATATCTGCCTTGGCTTCCTCAACCTCTTCACTTGTCTATCCAAAATATCCAGCGGTACCTCCTCATTGGTTAAATTGTGACATCCGAATATGAACTTGGCAATGTCCCTCTTCATACCACCCCACCAATACACCTCCCTCAAATCTCTATACATCTTTACAGAACAGGGGTGAACGGAATAGGATGAATTATGGGCCTCCTTCAAGATCAATTCTCTCAAGTCATCCACATTTGACACACACAATCTACCTTGGTACCTAAGGGCACCATCTCCCCCTTGGGATAAAACCTCCACTTTACCATCTCTCACCTAGGCATTCAACTAACAAGGTGGCATGAAGATCTTGTTTTGCCTTTACCTCCTCAATCGAGGAAGATTTAGAACCATCAATAACCGTTACACCACCATTGTCAACTTCATCCAACCTAATCCAGAATCTAGCCAACCGGTGAACTTCTCTAGCCACCTCCTTGCTACTATTATCAACATAAGCTAAACTACCCATGGACACTCTACTTAGAGCATTGGCCGCAACATTAGTTTTGTTAGGTGATAATGCACACTTATATCATAATTTTTAAGGAGCTCTAACCACATTCTTTATCTGAAGTTAAGATCTTTTTGGGTGAACACATATTAGAGACTTGTGGTCAGTAAACACATCAATATGAACCATATACAAGTAGTGACGCCAAATTTTCAAAGCAAATACCACAACCACCAATGCAAGATCATATGTAGGATAATTCTTCTCATGCACCTTAAGTTATTTAGAGGCATATGCTATTACCTTACCATTTTGCATCAAAACACACCCCAAACCAATTCTTGAGGCATCACAATACTCCACAAATCCTTCCAACACTTCCGGTAGAGACAAGATAGAAGCGGAGACAAGCTTATCTTTCAAAGTTTGGAAACTCTTCTCTCATTCATCAGTCCACACAAATTTTGCCTTCTTTTGTGTCAACTTAGTCATAGGAGAAGCAATAGAAGAAAAGTCATTCACAAACCTCTGGTACCAACCTGCCAAACCCAAGAAACTTCTAATATCCAATTGAGTTGAAGGTCTAGGCCAATTTCTAGTCACCTCTGTCGTCTTAGGATCCACCTTAATGTTATCACCTGATACCACATGCCCTAGAAAAACAACCTCTTTCAAACAAAACTCACATTTTTCGTATTTAGCATACAACCTCTCCTCCATCAATATTTGCAACACCACCATCAAGTGACTCACATGCTCCTCCTCACTATGGGAATAAATCAAGATATCATCAATATAAACCACCACAAACAAGTCAAGGTAGGGTTTAAAGACCCTATTCATGAGATCCATAAATATAGCTGGTGCATTAGTAAATCTAAAGGACATAACCACAAACTCAAAGTGCCTATACCTAGTCCGGAAAGTCATCTTGGGAATGTCATACTCTCTCACTTTCATTTGGCGATAACCAGATCGAAGAATAATCTTAGAAAAGTGACTAGCCCTTTGAAGTTGATCAAAAAGGTCATCAATCCTTGGTAGAGAGTATTTGTTCTTTATGGTGACTCTATTAAGTTGCCGGTAATCAATTCACATCCTAAGAGAACCATCCATTTTCTTCAAAAATGACACTAGTGCACCCCAAGGTGACTTGCTAGCCTTTGAAACCCTTTTCTAACAATTCCCTCAATTGCTCCTTCAACTCCTTCAACTCTATCGGTGCCACAGGGTAAGGGAGAATAGAAATGGGTTGAATATCGAAAAGGAGGTCTATACCAAATTCTATTTCCCTTTCGGGAGGAACATTGGGAAGCTCATTGGAAAAGATATCAAGAAACTCATTAATCACTAGAACTTACTCAATAGGAAGGACTTCGGACTCAACATCCCTAACTCTCTCAAGATGATCAAGACAGCCCTTAGAAATCAACTTTGGGGCTTTAAGGCAAGAAATGAATCAACCATTGACCACCAGATCATGACTTTCCCACTCAAGGATGGGCTTATTAAGGAATTGAAAATTTAACCCTACAGGTTCTACAATCAATAGAAGCGTAATATACATGCAACCAATCCTTCCTAAGAATGAAATCAATATCTACCAAATCTAACTCAACAAAATCACAAGGCAAGATATTATGCATATGAACATGGGACAATTTTTATAGACTCTTTTAGCAACAATGGACTCACCAACGGGGGTAGACACTTCATAAGGTTCACATAGCAATTTGGACTAACATGAAGCTTTTTGGTAACAAAAGGAGTAATAAAAGAAAGAGTGGCACCCGGGTCTATCAAAGCATACACATCAAAATCAAAAACCTTTAACATATCGGTGACGACATCGGGCACCTCATCAACCCCTTGTCTCCCTTGAAGAGCATAGAATCTATTTTGACCTGGAGCACCCCCTTGTTGACCTCCTCTTCACTTTTTACCCGCATTTGCACCTTGGCCTTGTGGATTGCCATCTTTACTTTTGTTTTGAGCACAAGGAAAATCAATCACCTTATGACCCATTTCACCACAACCATAGCAAGCATTAGAGTTTTTCAAATATAGGCCATTATGGTTCCTACCACATCTTTGGCACATAGGGTTACGTACCCCACCACCACCACCTTGGAATCTTAGATTGTCATTAGTAAACCTCCTATAAGGAGCACTAGAAGACCCTTGGCCTTGGAACTTGTGTCCTTGAGGAAATCGGCCACCCGTGGAACTTTGGAATCCACCTTCAAAATGAGCTCTGTTGGACTCACCACTTCTTCTTTTCCTAAGCCTTTCACCTACTATTTTCTTGGTGTATGTCATGAGACAGAACAAATCCATATCACCCACTAACATGGCAGTACAACACTCCTCATTAACCAAGTCGAATACACCTGACATAAATTTGTTCATCCTTGATCTCGGCTCGGTAACCAATAGTGGAGCACACTTGTAGAGTTGGTTGAACATGAGGTCATACTCTCTTACAATCATGTAAACTTGCTTAAGGTGCATAAACTCTATCATTTTAGCCTCCTTTAGCTTGATAGGAAAGAACCGATTGAGGAATGCAGCTTTAAACTCCTCCTAAGAAATAGCATCATCATCTCTCTTCTCAAACTTCTATTGTGTAAATTAAATTTGAGCAATACCTTTGAGTTGGTCGGCCACTGACTTTGCTTTCTTCTCCAAATTGACCCTCATAATGCATAGCAATTTGCACACCTCATCAATGAACTCTTGGGCATCCTCATCCGTCTTGGATCCATGGAACTCCAGTGGTTCATTCTAGTGAAATCCCTCACCCTAGAAGTCGGAGTAGGAGAATGAGGGGATTGGACCCCTTGGTCAATTTGGTTGGTCATAGCATGAGCCTACATTGTAATAGAAATCCAAAATTCATCTTGAGCTACCCCTCCATCTTGAGGAGCTTTAGGAGAGGGAGGGGCCCATTGCTCCCCGGGTGTACGGGCTCTCCTTAGTCTCTCTCTTGGAATCGGCATGATCTAGAAGAGCAAAGAGTATTCATTAGGGAAAAATCCTTACACTCACACCTAAAACATGATATAGACCATGAAGAAGTGAAACATTTACTAAAACGCCTCATAGCCTCCCATTCATAGTTGTGGTGTGCTTCACAACCATGAATAAGACTCAAATTGACACGGCGTATTCGGTTTCGAGGACCATTAACCACCTAGTGCTCTGACACCAAGTTTGTCATAATCCAAGCCTAGGGCCTTGGTGTAAAACGATGAATGGGAACCCAAAAGGACCCTAAACAAGCCTCTTACCATTTCATTCATACATCCCTAGTTGCAGAAGAAAAATAAACAACACGAGAGATATAAATAAGGGAAATAAGAATAAGGGAAGTCTGATATTTATAAAAGCATAAAGAGTAAAGCTCATAGCTTAAGTACATCAAATATCGAACAACATCTCTAACATGGAATGGACCAGGGGCTAAAACACTTTCCCGGCTTACTCTCATAGTAACAAGTATTCAACATAAAGAAATATTAAATAGCAAGAGTAGCATAGATAGCGTCCTCGGACTTGAGGACTCACAAAGCTTTTCTTCCGAAGTACCAAGCTAGCCACATGGAGGATGATTGAGAGGTGCTCCAATCCCTACATGGTAATATCACGTAGGTACAGAGTATTCATTAGTATGTTTAAATGTTCTAAGTATGTCGGATGCAATGCAACAAGACATAAGCCAATATAGTTAAAATGCATAATCATAAGCAATGGATAAGTATAATATCAATATGGCATGCATGATCAATGCTTGAAGTAAAACATATTTGTAAATCATATAACTTACATAATACGTATCACATGTGGAAGAGACCATAATCAATATAGACCAAGCGAACTACTACTTGGATTGCAAGGCATTATACCCCCTTGTAAGGTTATTGAGGTACTCACCCCTCAACATGGTAATTGGGCATGTAACCCCTTAACAAGTTGATTGAGGTACTCACCCCTCAACAAGGTGATTGGGCATGTCACCCCCCAACAAGGTGATAGAGGTAGGTACCCCTCAAAAAGGTGATTGAGTATGTGACCCCCTAACAAGGTGATTGAGGTACGTCACCCCTCAGCATGGTTATTGGGCATGTCACCCCCCAACAAGGTGATTACCCCCCAACAAGGTGATTGAGGCATATCACCCCCTTAACAAGGTGATTGGGCTTGTCACCCCCCAATAAGGTATGGTCTACTTGCACCATCATAGATACATTTCATGAATTTAATGCATACATGTAAACCCTCAATCATTACAAAGTTACTTGACTTATAAATGATGTAATAGATCATCAATAACTTGAGAATCCTTGTCACAACATTTTATCAAACACTTGGTGGATTCATAACACTTGGTCAAAATCATGCAATCCAATAGTGAAATAATATGGGAAAACTCAATATAAATCAACCCACCTACATATAGTAAAACCTTCATTTAAGGTACGGTGAAATCCATCATCAAATCTCATAGTAGATCATAGTTTAATAGCTCAAAACATGCATAATCTCAATAGACAAAATCAATTCATGGTATAAGCTTAAAATAGATAAACATGCATAATCAATCAACATTAATTCATAGAATCCCAACATAATTTATGATCATAATCCATAATAAGAGATACTCATAGATGATATAACTTGAAAATATGCTATTTTCATAAAATGGAAGATTGGGCTCCATGGGTGAAAAGACCCAATGGATGAAACCCACATACTTCAAACTTGGGTTTTCTTGAGATGAGCTTGAAGAGAACTTAGAGCATGAAGAGAATCATTGAATTCCAAAGTTAAGCTTTAAATCTTTGGAATTTGGATAAAATATTTGGTTAAGTCTTAGAGAGGTTTTCGAGAGGTTCTTCAGTGATATAGAGTTGAAAAATGGCTAAGTATGGGTAGTTTTACATATAAGTGGGCCTGGGGATATGACCCCTAATGCCCTTGGCTAACACTGGAAAAATTAAGGAAAAACTTATACTAGTCCGCATGCAGACCGCAACGCAGACCAAATGCAAACCAAAAATTGTACTACTTGCGCCTCTGGTGCGTCGTAGCCCGGGTGCGGATGCTCTTTGAAAATCGTAAATTAGAAATATTTCACTATGGGTCCTCTAAAATTCGTGTTATATCCATCTCCCACTTAATTTTTCCCTTGATCGAGAATATGCAGTTAGATTTTCGATATCACATACAAATTTTGAGATATATGAAAATTATGATTATGGGCATTTCCAAAGCACAATTTAGGGCATTTCAGATGTGGCCCATGATATTACTAAAAGTTCTAGTGAGAATAAGCATACACCTGAGAAACTTCATGATGCTATACTGATGCAAAAATCTGATTCTCAACTTGAGAATTTGGTAATTGATATAACATCGCAAAGTCTTGATGGAGAAGGAAAAATTGCATCTTCAAAATGTGGTGATGCGCAACCATTCGAAGCTACTAATTTACAAGATGAAATTTCAAGTAGTAATGAGATTGCAACTGGGAACTGGAACATAGTTGCTCCAAGAAAATCAATTTCTATAGGTATTGGTCTCTCGATGAGTCTAAGTAAATCTTCAAGCCTTGAAAATAGGCAACCTATAGCATAAATAATCTAATTATTCCAGCTAAGGAGGGTATGTCATCACTCTCTCCATCTAATGTCACTGATGTGATTATTTCATAAAGAAAATAAAGAGAGATAAGTGCTCCTAAATGATTTGATTTGGTTTATGAAGAGGAGTATGTTGCACCTTCTTTTTTGAGTAGTAAGCTAAGCCTAAAACCTCCAGAGTTTGTTCCTAAAAACTCTAAGGACTCAGATATTGTACGACTTCATCGGAACTTGAGAATTTCATTTTAGATAAAATTTGGACCAATGGACTTCTCAGGGAGACCACACGGCCTGTGTGAGGTCACATGAGCCTTGTGGTCTCTAATGAACTAATACTTGGCCTTCACTTTGGGTGTTTGGCCTTGGAGTTGAGTTTCAAGCTAAGGCACATCACACTTGTACTGTACACGGACCGTATGACACTTATCGGACTGTGTGGAGGGCCGTGTGTGGTCTTGAGCTTGGAATCTCAATGTTTGGAGCTAAGTAGTAGGACATGGCCACTTCACACGGACTGTGTGAAGGCACATGGGTTGTATGGCCAACCATATGGCTTAATTTTGGCTCAAAAATATTCAAAGTGTGGGATCTTCAAGGTCAAGCTAATTTCACTTGCATGCCTTCAAATCAAGTTTATTTATGTTATTTAAGGCAATCATGATTCTCCTACATCAAGCCAAGATCAAAGGAATTCTATTGGATATGTTTTGCATAACTACCTATAGAAGGGTCAACTTTAAATAGGCATACCTCTTAGCACAACAAGAACTGGGTAGACCATGACCTATCAAATTAAAGCTCTTTGAATTAGCAAAAGCATCTGGTTTCACCAGATTTAGAGTTTGGGTGAAGAAGTTATGACCTTTTTTGTAAAATCTGTCTGGGCTAGATGGGAAGCATTCACGGACCATGAAGAGCTTCACGACCTGTGAAGCCAACCATGTCAAGTTTTGGATAAAATTAAAGGGGCATTTTTATTGATGTATTGTTGATATTTTGACCCATCCCCAAGGTTTTTAAAGACAGTTAAACCCCCTTTTACATTCTAAACCTCTCATACACTAATTCTAAACCCTAATTTAAGACAAATTCTCTGAAGACACTCTAAAGTCTCTTTCAAGGAGCTCTTGTGGATTCAAACTTGGGGAATCAAGGAAAATGCAATTCTTCTTCAAATTTCTCTTGAAACTTCTTCATTGGGTCAAGATATGTGGGTTTTGATCAGTGATTCTATTTTTGAACATGCTTTCGAACTGATGATGTGTTTTTTTGTACTTTGAGGCATGTTTGGGGACTCTCGGGTTTCCATTCACCGTATCACTCCTAGACTCGAGGTCCGGATCATGATAAAGATGGTATCAGAGCACTAGGTTTTTAAATGATCCTCGAAGTCCAATATGTCGCATTAAGTAGAGTCTTATTCATTGGTGTGAAGCACGACACATCTATGGATAAGATGCTACAAGGCATTTTAGGAAATGTTTCACTTTTTAATGATTCTTATCGTGCCATGGAATGTATTGTAAGATTTCCTATATCTATCCCTCCCTAACAAATTGGGAAAGTTACTTTGGTCTCATAATTCAATCTAGGTAAGGAGGATGTTATAGCTAATCTCACAAATGAGGTTAAATGGGAGTTGGTGAATGGTATGCATCATTAGACAAGCTTGCTCCTTAGGGTATTCGGAGTTTTCTTAGGTTGGCTGGTTATTACATAAGGTTTGTTGAAGGGTTCTCATCTGTTGCATCTCTATTGATCAAGATGAACCAAAAGTAGGCCAAATGTGCATGTTGGGTGAGTGTGAGGAGAGTTTTCGAACTTTGAAACACTGGCTTATATCGACTCATGTTTTGACTCTCCTAGAGGGCTTGGATGGGTTAGTGGTGTATTATGATGCTGCTTGGTTTGGGTTGGGTTGTGTTCTTATGAAACATGATAAGGTGATAACCTATACATCAAGACAATTACAGATGTATAAGTGTAATTATCAACACATGATCTTGAGTTACCGGTGGTGGTATTTGCTTTGAAATTTAGACACACTATTTTGTATGGGGTGCATGTTGATGTCTTCGCGATCACAAGAGCTTTCAGTATGTGTTGACTAAGAAGGGGTCTTAACTTAACACAAAGGAGAAGGTTGGAGGTCCTTAAGGACTATGACTAGGGTGTACAATATCATCTGGGCAAGGCCAACACTATAGTTGATGCTCTTATTTGGCTATCTGTGGGAAGTGTGGCTCATTTTACTGAAGGAGAGAAAGAGTTGGCAAAGGATGTTCACCATTTGACTATATTGGATGTTGGGTTCCCAAATCTAATGATGGTGGTATTTGTGCTTAGAATGAAGTCGAATATTTTTTGATTGTTGATGGTGTGGCGAAGTAAGATCTAGATCCATCATTGGTTATGTTGAAGAGGTTGGTTGCTAAAAGGAAGATAGGGTTTTCTCCCAAGGGGGAGATGGTATGCCTCTATATCATGATCGGTTATGTGTTTTGGATGTGGATGATCTTGGGAGGGTAGTCATGAGTAAATCCCATAACTCTCATTATTCTACCCACCTGAGATCTACTAAGAGGTACTACAGTTTGAGAGAAGAGTATTAGTCGTATGGTACGAAGAAGGATATAGCCAAGTTTGTATCTGAATTCCTTAATTGACAACGAGTGAAGGTAGAACACCAAAGACCCAGTGGTTTGACTCAAGATATTGAAATTCCTACTTAGAAGTAGGAAGAGGCGAACATGGATTTTGTGGTGGGTTTGCCTCTGACTCAAAAACAATTTGATTCATTTTGGGGTATTGTTGACCGGAGCACTAAGTCGACTCATTTCTTATTGGCTGAGACTACTTTCAATGTTGAGGACAATTCAAACTTTGGAGAACATGACGAGGTCTTAAGTGTTGGAATCCAAGGTTAATTGGGGGTTTTCATCTACCATTTATTGAGTTTTCTTACAACACTAGCTTTCATGCTAGCATTAGTGTGGCACTGTTTAGGGCTTTGTGAGTTAGGAGGTGTAGGTCTTTCATAGGATGGTTTGGGTCAGGTGAGATGACTTCTATAGGCCCGGGTTTAGTGTTAGAAGCTATGGAGGGAGTGGGATCAGTTAGGGAAAGGTTGAAGATGGTTTGAAGCCATCCAAGGATTCCACTTAGATGCTGGAAAGAGGGATCATGACTCTGGCATTGGTGGTTGGGTAGATGTGGAGGTATTACTTATTAAGGGTGCGATGCGTTTTGGAAAGGACGGCAAGTTCAGTTTCCTGGTATGTAGGCCCTCATGAGATTGTTGAGCGATGTGGAAATGTGTCCTATAGATTGGATTTGCCTTCAGATTTAAGTTTTATTTATTTGGTTTTCTATGTGTCTAAGTTGAGGAAGTTAGTTGGTGATGCTAGTGCTATTGTTCCTTTGGAAGGTGTTGAGGTTGAGGATAACTTGACTTAGGAGAAAGTCCCAATTGAGGTCTTTGATGGGCAAGTGGAGAGGCTTCGCAATGGAGACCAACATATTGGAAGTGCTATGTGGGGATTGGAATCAAATAGGATGCAACGACATCTCTATCCTTTCCAATCTACTCAACCCATGGTATTTGGTTCTTCTTATTCTCAATAGTCCTAATTCTTTCACTCTTGGGTCTTATGACATGGCATGCATACATGTGCATGAAATAATTTATTCTGTGATGTTTTTCAAAGACTTGAATATGTTTTTATTCGAGATTTAATGACTTTATGATTTTCAAATGATGAATTATCATTGTACTTTGTGTTTGGAAGTTTCATGTTCTAAATCAAGCCTTTCAAGCCTTGTTCTTGTACATGCGGGGATGAATGTTCCCAATGGGGAGATAATGTAAGGAATCAGAATTTCCAAGATTATGTATGTCATTTAAGGCCATCATGGGCCTCCTACGTCAAGCCAAATTCAAAAGGATTTCCGTTGGCTAAGTTTGACACAAGTACCGGTAGAAGGATCAATTTTAAATAACCATAATTTTTATCACACTTGGGTCTGGGTAGCCCACGACATGTCAAATGAAAGCCCTTTGAGCTATCTTCCTAGCACACATAGTTTCACCTCATTCCGAGGTCGGATGATTGTGTTATGACCGATTTTGTGAGAGCCTCCTGTGCAGTGATATCACACAGATAGTTTGACGGGCAGTGTGACATTGGACCATCTATTTGGATGGCTTGGGGCTGGAAAAGTTCATTTTATACCTAAGGAATGAGAATCCCTTTGAGTCAGCTTTGGAACGCTCTTGGTTTCACCTTATTCTGATGTCGGATGAAGGAGTTATGATCGTTTTTGTGAGACCCTACCGTGCAGTGATATCACATGGATAGCTTGACAACCAGTGAGGTGTGTGATGAGCTGTTTGGAAGGTTTGGGGTTAGAAAAGGCCATTATTAGCCTGAGGAAGGTGACTTGGACAGTGGCACGGGCCTTTTGGCTTGCCACTGACCATGTGGAGGGTCATGGGGGTGTGTTCAAGGGAGGCTTGATGGGCATGGGAAGAATATTGGCTAAGTGTGGTGCCATGAGCCCTTTAACAGGCCGTGTGGGGTCTGACGGCTCGTGCCATTGGGCATTGGGTCGCTTGGAAACAATTTCTTGTCCATGTGTGGTGCAAACAAGGACTGTGAAGCACCATACAGCCTGTGACATGATCCGTCAAAGTTACCTCAACCCTAACTTTCTCTCAAGTGTTCCAATTCAAATTTTGAGGCCAAGTCTTGTTCCACAGCACCCCACACCACCCGTGGAGTGCCATACAACTATTCAAGCATCCAGTGAGGCCACGCTTTGTTAGATTTTTCATTCGTTCACTAATGGTATTTTCCTAAATTTAATTACTCTGATGACCTTATTATACATCCAATGTCATCTTAACCTCACCAAAAGACCTAAACCCTATTACAAAGGATCAAAATCATTACTTTCATCTCAAATACACTCTGAATTCTCTCAAGAGCCTCCACCAATATCCCAAAATCAATTTCAAGGAAACTTAAGAACAAGTTTATATTACAAGACCCACTTCCAAACTTCTATTCTTTCTCAACTCGATTTCAAGGAACTTAAAGTCTAACATATGTGGGTTGATCCTTGATTCCTTCCAATCAAGGAGACCTAAAATTATTTTCAAGAAAACCTACATGGATTTTTCATACTTTAATTTGGGGTTTTGAGTATTATGATTTCTAAAATTCTATTAATGCATGAGTAGTATTTATTTGATGATTTTAACATAATTTAATCCATTGTATGAGGATTTACTTTGGGTTTATGAAATTATAAGTATGCATATCCCGTTTTATAATTATTTATGCATGGGTAATTACACAATGGATTTAAATATGTTTTCACTTCAACTTTATATAATAAATGTTGATTTTAGACTGACTCTTAATTACCCATGTCATTCTCTCATTGTTCCTAGCATATGCATTCTTGTACATGGATCGGATGAACCGATCTTGCAGTTTTCTCTTAGTAACACAGGATGCTTGTGCAGACTTGATTATTTCAGTTATGACAGACCAATTTAGTATTGTGTAGGATAGTGAAAATATATAAATGATTCTACACACACTTGCTTATGTGAAGTTATAGGAGAGCTACCACAAATACTTATAATTATCTAGCGGTCTTAATATTCATCTCATCATTGAGGTTATGTTCTGGCTATGTATGAGTGAATGTGATGCATGTTGGGTATAGCTTTGTCACTCATAAGGATTGTTTTTAGTCACTACTATAGATATAGAATTTTGACAGTGTTGTTAGAGTTTCGGTATGTTTGAAAGTACCATTCGCTAAGTGGTTACTTGATCTTTTCCTTTGTAGGGTTAAAAAGAAAGAAAATTGGTTCTCTATGATGAGTATTCCATATCTAAAGATCACATTTTTATAAGTTAAGCTCGTGGAAACATTTGATGGTGAAAATGAAGTCTTAACAAGACCCAAAATGGTTTATGTATTAAGAATGTGAGATGATTGATTTAGGTGTGTTTTAGATTATAACTAGTGTTGACTTAGAATTTTATCTGGGCTGCATGAGAAAAAAAATTCATCTAATTGTTGAGTTATGGTCTAGGGATTGTTATTTAGATTGGATTTATGGGTTAGTTTGTAATGTGAAAATCACCTTTGACTTTAAATCTGCCAGGTTCGATTCGAAAAATTCAATTCTTAATTATTGATTTTGATGAAATGTTCTTAAAGAGAAGTGTACTTGGGGAGGCGAATATTGACTCTGGAAGCTAATGACTTAGGTTTTGGTAATGACAATTATTCTTTCTTCTCCTTCCTTATGTTCGAGGACGAACATGATTTTTAGTGGTGGATAACGTAATGACCCGTTAGGTCATTTTGTGAATTAGTTCTCTTGATTTCCTAAAAGATTTATCTTGAAATATTTTAAAATGGTATTTTGGATTATTCAATAACTATCATTATTTAATTTATGGGTAAATTTAGATAGTTAATTTAATTGGGGGACTAAATTGATAACTTATTAAATATCCTATACCACTTAGTATATATAGTAAAATTAGTTATTAGGGTTTACTTATTTTAATATATAATTAGGTTTTAGTTAAAAAATAAACAAATAAGAAGAGCAGAGATCAGCTCGTGGAGACGTGAAGGCCGACGAAGTGCAGGTGAGGGTATTTCATGTTTTCATATTATCATAGGAACAAATTTATAGATTTAGAATTAATTGAGTTAATTATTGTAGAAAGTGACTTGTTTAGAAGTTGCAAAAGTTAAGAATATTGTTCTCTTTACAATTTGTACGTGGGAGGCATGGCATGGTTGAATTTATCTTTTGTCATTATTATAATCACATATAGGAATGAATGGATTCGGAACCCTTACAAGTAATCAAGAACTTTCTTGTTTTTATATATGATATAGTATATACAGGGCATTAAAGTGTCACTATTCACAGTTGGTGGTTCCTAACTTTTAAGAGTATTTGAATATGTTTATATGAATTAACAAAAAAAAAAGAAAATAAGATGCTGCTAATGGGAAATTAAGGACTGTATGCAATATTAAGATTTCAAGCAAAAGCGACGGCACCTTTTGGGAATTTGAGGGCAACATATTGTGATAATTTTATTTGGAGGGTTTAATTAAGGCTTAATTCTATACTTGAAATTTAGAAACTTGACTATAGAATTGGTTAGTTTTGGGATCTAAGTTAGATGTATAGTAACATGGGTGTTATTCGTTTCAAAATTTAATTGTGAATTCTTAATTGGTTAGATCGTGGTGCAACGGATTCCATTCAGAAAGGGGAGACTCAAGTGCTTGATTGATTGTCTTTGGCTAAGGCAAGTGAATTTCTTAACCTTTGTTAAGAATATAGAATCTTGTACTTCTTGTGTGATGTGTTGAGAATAATTTATGTAGGCTTTGATTGTAATATTTTAAATGGGGTAATTATTCTATGGTGATATTTGACTTGTGAATTAATGGTGGAGTTTATTATATGTGAAATAGTGATTACGTGTTATTGATATCGAAGTGATACTTACATTTAGATGTGAATGTTGTTAAGGTTGTGATGATATTGAGATTGAGGATATGACAATATTTATGGTATTGAGCTACCCATTCTTGATTTTGAGATATATAAATTTGTATGGGCATCTTGCATATTTTATTTTCATAAACATGATTATTGTGCATTTACTATGTGCTTGCTTGATGATCCAAGAAAAGAAATGTAAAGGCGATGGGAAATGGTTCCGACTAGTGAAAAAAATGAGAATTAAAGAGGTTACTATGAATCGATGGGTCGGGTCACATGCCGTGATGGTCACTATGAATCGATGGGTCAGGTCACACGTAGTGACGGTTACTATGAATCGATGGGCCGAGTCACACGCCGTGACGAATGATGCGTCGGGTCGCGCGTCGCGACAAATGCATGGACTAGGAGTCCCCCATGGGTCCCGAACTGTGTTACAGTGGGTGTGTATCACTAGGACAGACATGCATCATTCTATTTGATATTGCATTGCATTGAATTACATCTCATGGCATTCATTTTCATCCCACACTGCTCTGGCTTGTTATGATTATATGGAGTGCTAATGAGATTGGTGATTCGTTGTATCATTGGCTTGTTTGTGTCTTTGCATGATTAGCTTTGGTATTGATTCAATGACACTTATGAATTAGCGAGAACATGTTAAGTTGTAGAATTTCCCTACTACTTTAAAGTGAGGGATAAATGAGGTTAGACTATCATAAACTTTGATCGTAGGATTTCGAAAGGTGTAATTGTGAAGGTTATGAGTTAGGTGGTAGTTGTGAGGATTTTTGTGGGAGTGTTGGGGGTTACCGGTATTCTATACTACTTAATCTTGTGTTTATTAGTTCGCTTGCTGAGTACCGCGTGTTTGGTACCCACCCCTCTTGCTACAACATTTTTGTAGGTTGAGGGCCCAGATCGATGTGATACTCTCTCTACTGGTACTTATCTGAGGCTCTCTATGGAGATTGCATGAGGTAGCTATTGCTATCCCTGCTGACTCCCTACTCCTATTTATGATTTTGTTCTGCTCTAGAGACAACATTATTTGAGACTTGCATTTCTTTTCGAATCTATTGTAATACATTAGAAGCTTGTGCATGTGACAACCAGGTTTTGGGGGAATTATATTAAATGGAACTTTCATCTTTATTATAATTCCACGTTTACATGTTATAGTTGGGTTGTAGGCTGACTTGTCTTTGTGGGATAAGACGAGTGCCGTCACGCCGAATTTTGGGTCATGACACCAGTTCTCCTATTTCGTTTAGGACTTGAATTTAATTATTATAAATAGGTCTTTTAAGGCATTTTTTTCATATGTTTTCGCCTAGCACTTAGAGAGCACAATATTATGAGAGAGAAAATTGTAAGATCATATTGGAGAGTATTTGAGAACACTAGTGGTTTAATTCAATCTTGAAGCTTGTGAGTTTCATTGAAGTTGGATTGCTTGTTCTAAATTCTATTGTGTAAGTATTCAAGTATTTCTTCTTAATTCATAATATCTACATTTGCAAATAGCAGGAGTAGCTAAATCCACAACTAGGTTTCTGGGAACCCTAAAGAACTAATAAAGTAAAACTAGGTAATTCACAATTGTTGGAAAGTATATGTGCATGTATAAATTAACTCTCTTCATTTTGTATGTTTTCTAGTAGTGGTCAACATTAGAACCTAATGTCACCCAAGTTATACCTCCTTTTAGAGGATAAAACAGTTGTTGTCAAGATATAAAACCTAACCAAGATTAGGGTCGAACCCAAGGAAATGCATAGACTTATAAAAATTCATCAATAAGCAATTCAAGCAATTAACCAACTCAATTCCCCAAGGGGGGAGGGGGGTTCAATGTACAACAAGAAAATAAACTAAATTATCACAAGAGATAACCAATAATGGATAGCAACTAGGGTATTGTATTCCCCATGATTCTACAACTTAGTATCACTGTAAACCAATTCATATCATGTGTATAGCATGCAGGACGGTAATGTAATTTCACCAAACACTTTGGTCCAGGTGAGAGGTGAATTTCAATATGTGGCTTGGCCCATCTCCATAGTGTGCAATACTAACCATTAGCTATAGTCCAAGTCAACCTCCCTTTGGTCTAGTTTGGTTGATTAGAAAAGAACACATCACAAAATCCTGTTAATCAATCTCTTTTTCTATTCATTACCATTTAGACCAGGAAGGTAACACTAGGCAACTTCTAATGTTGGTGACAACTAGAAAAATACAAACGAAGAGAATTGATTAATACATGCAAATACCTAATCAATGAATTGCAAAATCTCCGAGTGTACTTTATTAGATCTTCATGGTTCCCACAATCCTAGTTGTGGATTTAGCTACTCATGCTATGGGTAGATGAAGAAATTATGATTTGAGAAAACATAATTACTCTTACCCAATTGAATTGACAATCAAGTAAATCCAATATTGATTGAAAAATCACAAGATCTAAGATCCAATTAATTCACAAGTGTATTCTCCTCCAAGTATTATGATCTCCAAGTGTAAAACCCTAAAAGTACTCTCTGATGACGTTCTCTACTGTGCTGTCCTGAAAAATAATCTAAAAATTAATATTTATAGTAATTAAAATTAAGTCCTATAAAATAGGAAAATTGGTCGGCGGACTCTACGAAAGGTGTTTATGACTCGTAGTGTCTTCTATGAGTTGTAACCGGTGTCTCGTATTCAGCTCTTTAGATCTTGGGGACTTCTCTTCTATGCGCCATCTTCACAACTCACAAAATTTATTTATAACTCGTATTTCAAACTAATAGGCATCAACCGCTTCAACTCATCCCTCTCTAGAAATCTTCATGAGACCTATCTATATGACTCGTAGAATGTTTCACAACTCGTATAGTGGTCTCATGGACTTGAACTTCAGATCTCACCCTTCACTGCAATTTGTCACAAAATTACCTCTATGACCCATAGACTAATCTATGACTCATAAAATGTCTCGTAAATCACCAAAAACTAGAAAACTCAAAAAATTTTCCCCAAAGTCATGCCAACCTACTTTCCTCCAAAACTAAACACCAAATACAAATAAAAACCATAAATGTCACACTGTGAACATATAAAATCCTACGTTTTAGGCATTAAAAGTATTATATTTTGACAACACATCAACACCCTCAACTTAAAATTGTTACTTTTGCTCAAATGATGACTCCATCTATATAGACAATACAGTAGCACAGTGACCTCAACTTAATGGCGTACATCACATACAATTCAAACTCATGTACCCACACCATCTTTTCAAAACAAGATCAAATAGCTATTAAGTGAGCAAAGGTTTGTAACATTGACTTAGGGGCTTTGAAAAATAGTGACTAAAGGCCCTCCTTGAAACTGCTTTTTTCATCACTTTTAAACCACCAACTCTATATTTTCACCTTATTCTCCATTTTTCCTTATTCTAGGTTTTTCGAGTGCTTTCTTCTAATTTTTTAGCTTTTGCCTTATTTTCACACTTCATTTTATTTTTTAGCTCAATCTAAGGCATCTTTTATTTTTCTTACACTCGGTACATGCTTTGTCCTCTTTCTCTAATATTTCCTAACTAACCTCCTTATTTATGTACTTCTCCTTTATATCGTCCACCCTCAACCTATTTTTTAGCCTTTAGTTAAGGACATAATAGCTATTCCCCCGAACTAGGGTCACTTTCGATAGCCACCCTTAACTTAGATTTTTTGCCTCAATCAAAGTTCAAATGCTCAGGGACAGATCAGGGCCAATTTCAAGGTCTCTCACTAGATAAGGCGACAATAATTAGGTGTTTTAGAAAGAATTGGTACACGAAAGGCTCAAATATTTTGAACAAAGTATAAAACTTCATTTCGTTGGTCATTTTAGGCTAAAGTGGACTAATTAAAGAACAAAAGCCTAAGATACCTTTCTGATCCATTTAATCTACAATCTAGCTTAGATTAACTAGGCAGGTTCTGAATTAGCACAAAATACATGAATCTAGCAAAATAAGCTCACACTAATTTGCCATTGCACACATTATCAAGAGAAAACTCACGACTCATGCTTTGTACCTCAAATTACCCTCACTTTATCATTACAATTATTTCCAAACACCTAAACATTCATAGTTCCCATCTAACTACTAATCAAAATATTTTTGGTAGGTACCATTTTTTAAAAAAGAAAAAACATAAAAGCATGTTATATGCCATAAGTATTAGTATTATATTCTAGAAATATTATCTAAACATCCTAAATGTGTCGGTTCAATGAAAATTAAAAATCCACGAGGAAAAAGAACACAGGCAAGAAAACCTTGTGATCAAAATTTGGGGTAGTTATGGACCATAAGCTACGCAAATTTTACGAAGGCCCATAACTACCCACACTGCATCGAAAAAGATATGTATTGTCCCTAATGCACAAAACTAAGCAAAAAAGAATGTAGGGGGTAAACAATTTCCTGGGTGCCTAAGTGGCAGTCTCAGGCTGAGTCTGGACACCCTTTCCCTATGAGGTAGTCTCCTTAGTTGTACTACTCTATCCAGAGGGACCAATACCCCTCTCTCTATCATGCTCATGAGCTAGCCTCAACTTCTCCTAGTACCTCGATGTCCTCAAGGTCAGCTCAATATCCTCATCCTCATTTTCCGAGAGCTTTGCACATACATTACTCTACATTAGCTCATCACCCTCTATAAGGGACCTCTTCTCATGGGAAGCCCTTGTAGGCTTTGTGGAGGTAAATAAATGAAATAGTGGTTCTGGAGGTGTCTACTCTGGGGTGTAACTGGCATCGCAAATGATGATGTCATATTAGCCCTAATCTTCTAGATCTCTTATTAGATGGCTGACAAATCTAAAGGTCGGGCCTCGGCCAATCTCTTCTGAACCTGCTCCTCAAAGGCATCAATGTGGGCATCTACTGTAGAAACACGCTACTAATTAATAGAAATAGAAAATGTCTAGCTCCACTCCTGTGTCTGCAAAAGCCTGCTGGACCCATGGCCTAAGTTACTGAATAAGCTGAGACAACTAGGCTGCCTCAGCATGTGATAATCGCAGCATCGTGGCCTAGACAGAAGTGGCAGACACATAGACCATTCCTGCTATAGATAGCTATGTAGTAGTAGCATCTTTTGTAGTGGCAGTTGTAGTTGGACCCCTCTCTATGACTGCCTCGGTTTGCGAGGGTCTCTCCTCTATACTAGAAGCAATAATAATTGTAGGGGCAGTTATCAAACCCTCAGGTGGTGGTACCGGGGTGAACGTCTGTGGCGATGATGGAGGTTGTGCTTGTCGAATTACCACCGAGTTCTCATCATCCTTTAGTAGGATGGACTCCAAAGTATTCTGGGCCTCAACTAATCGGTCTGGATGGTGCAAAATCATCACCCTAGACTCGACACAAAGTCTATAGATTAAAATAGGAAATGGGGGATAGAGGTGGCCCTCTTCAGTGTTGACTCATGTATCTATTCTGCTATGCTCGGGCCTAATTGATGTCGTAGCCAGCCTAGAGGTTGGCAACCAATATCATATTGTGTATTATATGCCAAAGTAGGCCCGCGGGATCTAACAATAACCCTCCAAAACTTGGTGGAAAAGCTGAGTGATGTCTCCACTATAGGCTCAGTGTGGGTGGTAACCCAAGCAGGCTCCAGAGCCTGCTCTACAATATGATCAACAACCCATCTCATAACTGAGGTCCGTTGTACTAGATCCTTCACAACCAATGAGTTGTTGGCCTATCCCAACCTGTTGTTAAACTCTCTATACATATTGAGGCATGGTACTAGCGACAAAAAAGCATACGACGGATCATCTCCTTAGAAATATCGACCCACTGACCTCACACACGTGTCGATGTCAATCTAGGTTGAGTGAGAGGCGTCTTCACCTCGGGAAGGCAGTGCTAAATCATGGTTGTGTAAGATGTGTAAAACACCCTCACTAAAATTTGGGAGTATCATCTAAGTGAATCTATCAACCACATCAACCAATATCATATCATCGTGTCCTACAGACCTCTGACATGGCTTAGTCCATCAGAAATAACCTGAGGCTCCTCA
Source organism: Solanum ossicruentum (assembly GCA_025774065.1). Classification (NCBI taxonomy): domain Eukaryota; kingdom Viridiplantae; phylum Streptophyta; class Magnoliopsida; order Solanales; family Solanaceae; genus Solanum; species Solanum ossicruentum. Next base: position 49,568 of record JAOTQR010077517.1, on the reverse strand, counting down.
TATATAGAACAGTAGGCTTGCCCCGCTCCTTTGGCTGCATGCCCTCCATGAATATAGCCTCTATACTCTCAACACACCATTGGTGTGTAATAGCATTCGGTGCTGATAAAGAAAATGGTGCGACTGAGGACTCTGCATCTCCTCTATCCTAGAAGCCCTCCTCAGAACTGGACTACTCTGTTGATTGTGTTATTTGAGGCATGATACTCCCATACTTATCACTACCTTCCTCTTCAAACTGGTAAAGAGTATCAACCAGAGCCTGAATACGCCCAGCTCTAGCTCATCTTTCTCTGGTCTGTGGTACCTTAGCCTCGAGGACTTGTGAGACATTGAGGATCTCTAGTGACCCACTAAGCTAAGGAGTCTGCTCAGTATCTGATGGTTCATAATCCATAGGCATTTCACTGAGCTTACCCCTAGAGGTCTCGATCTTTGAGCGATTTCCTTTTGGATCCATAGTACTTGAAACATCGGCATAAACAAACCATAATCAGCCCCAAGTATCAAGAAATAAATACAAAAAGTAATCTGAATCAGTTGTAGATGGGTACTATGAAAGCCTTTTACGAGTCATAGTGAGCACTATAAGTCATAAGGTGCTCTCATAGACCAGAAGTTCAAAACAATTTTTGACACCGGAATAGTCTACAAGACCTTGGTACAACTCATAAAGAGGTTTTCGAGTGGTTGACTAGCATAATATAAAATTCCAAATAGTAGTTAAAAATCAGGCAGGGGTCTATGAGAACTGTCAACGAATCGTAAAGTGATCCACAAATCATAAAAAGTCTCATCTGATGAATACTCAGAGTATCATGTTTTTGGATTTCCCACAAGGGGTAATTATGACTCGTAGATTAATCCACGAGTCGTTAAAGACTCTCATGAACAAGAAATCTCAGATACCTTATTTTTCTAAGTCCATTACATGGACCCTAAGAACATATTCAACACTTAATCGACAATATCAAAGTAAGCATACAAGCACTCACATGATTCCAATCCAACATCCAAATCCCCAAGCATGATTTTCAACATATATTCACCCCATGGAAATGGATTAAGTATGGAATAACTTAAATTTCCAACTACCCCACATTAATTCAAACTAGCATGTACCTAAGTCACCTAACACCAATTCACAATCAAAATTAATGCAATATTATTTAGACAAGAATAATGACTGATCCAATAGGTATAATCAATAAGCAATCACAAGCCCAAAATATGTCCAATTTCTGGATTCAAATATACAATTCAATCCATGCTAATCCTATTTCACATATATAATTGAAATTTAACAAGAGTTTCATGGTTAAACAACAAACCCAATCATGATCCTTAACTCAATCAATGAAGAATAAGGCAAATTAATGATTAAAATTAAACCAAGAACTTATCACAAGTAGATATTGACTTGGAGAAGAGAGAAAAGATAAAAGATCAAGAAATGTTAGGTGCCGGAAATCTTGTCGGAAAATGGTCAATGATGGTCGAAATTTGATCGAAAAATAGGGGAAAGGGAGAAATTGGAGAATTTTGGTCGATAAGGTCAAAAGTGCAGTCAAAATAATTTAAATCCTCTTTTATACTATTATCGGGTCAATTTAAAATTTTTGTGCTTAGATCTACGAAGCCCCAATTATGAGTCATGGATGGATCTATGAGTCATAAGTCATGGTCTCATAGAACCCTCAACACTTAGCAAATTTTATAAACTTATCTGAGTTCTGCAAACCCTGTTCATGACTCATAGATTGATCTACGAGTCACAAAGTTTGCTCATAGGTTGGAGTGCACAATTATCCTGCTTACTGGAAATCTGTAGGAGATGGGGCTATGAGTCGTAAAGTGCAATACGACTTGTGAGGCCAGTCATAGAAACTGAACTTGATGTTTTGCTCAGCCACTTTGCTGACTTATCCTTGTACCTGCATACTCTTCATGAAATATACAATTACCCAAAATGCAACCAATGCATTGTTAGAAACCACAATCAAAACAAAACAAAACAAAACAAAACAACAAACTATGAATTCAAAAACTAAAAAAAGTTAATGTATAACTATGCAATAACATCAAAAACCTCGGGTTGCATCCTAAATAGTGCATGATTTATCGTCGCAACATGACTTAGAAAAATTGGTTACTAGATTTCACCAATTGCCCAAACTTCACTCTTTACCTCATCTGGATGACTCATGGACTGTCGGATGTCAAAGACAACTTCTTCATCATTCAATCTAAATCTGAGTTGACCAGCTTCCATATCTATTAGAGCTCGTATCATGGCTAGGAATGGTATTCCCAAGATGATTAGAACTTCAAAATGAACCTCACAATCAAGGATCACAAAATCTGCAGGGCATATGTATTTTTCCACTTTAACCAACACGTCATAGAGTATTCCTATAGGCTTCTTCACCATTTGATCCACCATTAAAAACCATATGTTAGTAGGGGTAACAGATCCCAATCTAGGATTTTTATAGATCGCAAGAGGCATCAAATTGATATTGGTACCTAAATTAGATAACGCACTTGCGAACTCCATATCTACTATAGTACAAGGTATAGTGAAAGCACCTAGATGTTCACACTTTTGAGCTAATCAATTTATAGTAATAACACTGTAGTGTTGAAGCTTTTGAGAAAGCTCCTGAATCACAGTGCACTTCTTGGTAACCAAATCCTTCATATACTTTGCACAACCCATCATTTTCTCAAAAGTGTTAATAAGAGCGATGTTGATGGCTAGGTGATTTTCTTCTTCCTCCCTCTCTTTGATTCTTTGAGAGAAAGGAGGAGAAGGTCTTGGGATGACCCTATATTTCTTTGGCTCTTCACCTGCCTCACTAACCCAACCTTTGACATTATAATCTCCTTCAATCACATCCTTATCTGCAACTATCTTCTCACGAACATCTTCTACCTCAATTGGTATAGGAAGATCAATAGTACTCTTACTACCCCTAGTAGTAGCTGCCATACATTGCCCTTCATTCATTGGATTTTCCCTATGTTGCTAGGCAATGTACCCTTCTGACATTGATTCAACTGAGTTGACACATGACCAAATTGTTGGTCAAGTTGTTTTAGCCACAGAATGATACTATATTTTGATTAATACTTGAAACGTCAGATTTTATGCCCTTTAGAGCTTCATCTTGTGTCTCGAACTTCTTCAACATGCAATCAAACATCTCCTCAATTATGGAATTGCTTACTCCTATGTGTCGGTTATGTGTTAGAACATATGGACAATTTCTAAAACCATCTCTTCTACCTTAATTTGCTTCAGGTACATATTCCTATAATAATAACCACCTTGATTGTCTCTGTAGGTCCATCTCTACTATAGTTCTAATCTTGGTTTCCTTGACCTTGGTGCCAATAGTCTTGATTGGGCCCTTGGAAGTTGATCCAGAAACCCCCTGTCTGATCATTCACAAAACAAGCATCCTCCTTAAAATAAAGCTCCTTGTACATGGATGCACGTGAAGGTTGGTGAACTACCGTATTTACTCTTTCTTAGTTTTACTTGATAACCACATCCATGCTTATGTGAACTTGGGAAAGTTGTTGCATAATCTCCTCAATAATTTTGGCTTGATCTGAACTATTATTCATAACTCATGAACCCTTTGTAGAAGCTCTATAACGTTTCCCTATGCACAATTCATCTTGACCACTTGCTCTATATGCTCTGCAATCCTTGCAAATGGTTGATCTACAAATATACCCCCCATAATAGTGTCAGCACAAGCTAGACTATTCTCATCAAGGGCACAGTAGAAGCTTTTCACCAACGCATCATCAACTATCTCGTACTCAAGGACACTCCTCAAAAACTTAGTAAGCCTCTCACAAGTAGTACTTATCAAATCACCAGGAAGTTTCTCAAAGTTGTTCATCTGATCCTTCCATTTGAGCTTCTTTGATCTAGGGAAGTACCTCTCCAAAAAGGCCTTCTACAAATCTGTCCAACTAGTGATTGAAATCTAGGGGAGCTTAGATAGCCATAACACAACATTGCCCGTAAGAGACAATAGGAAAACAAGATGTCCCACGGCATCCACACACAGATTCTATGTCCCTGTCACGCTCTTATAAATGAATGGCACATTGTGCAAGTGGCTACATGGATCCTCTGATGGTAAGCCTGCAAATATGGACCTGCAGTATCTAAAATAACCCACTAGAAACTATGAACATGGTGTCAACCTGTAGTGGTGGCAACACAATAGCCCCGGCTACATCCATAGCTATGGGGTTCAACCTATTCTAATTACATTGGTAAGCATTGTCGTCAAACTCCCAAGGTTGTGGGATGTTCTCAAAAGGCGGTGGATTCTCATCACCATCATTTTAGTCAAAGTTGCATTGGCCACGTTGTTGAAATTTTCTTGGGCCATTGTTCAAGTAATTTGTTGGATCTCTAGATCAACAAAAATAAAATAAAGATAACTAAGGATTAACACTCAAATTACTTAATGAATCAACTTAAGTCAAGTTATATTTCCCGGCAACGATGCTAAAATCTTGATGTCACCAAAGTTACATCTCCTTTTAGAAGATAAAACGATCATTGTCAAGATATAAAACCTAACCAATGTTAGGGTTGTAACGCCCGATGAAAAGACTAAATAACCCCTAGAATTGACCTTATGCATAACACATCTTCCCATGCTCAATTAGCTAATCCGTGATCGGATTTGCGATCAGTACGAAAAACTGAGTGGTAAAATGATCTCGACTTGATTTTAGAGCAACCAAGTCAAAATATTTATTTTCCAAAAAATTTCAAAATAGAAGCCTTTTCGTGCCCCTGGCGCGACGCGCCTGGGCTGTGGACTTTCACTTGCTTCTTTTGTGTATTTTCGATGGAAGCTGAAATTCACAAAAATGGGAAAAAAACACATATGTGCGCGACGCGCATGTATACAATTGCTGCTGAAATTTTCTTCTTTATTTAGGAAGGGTAGTTTCAATCTTTTTCACCATCCGTAGACCTAAAGTATTCAGTTTTCATCTGATTTATTCATAAGAATGCGAAGTTCAACCTCATAATTTAAAAGCCTCTCAAGAAACTCAAGCATAAAATAAACAACGCTAGTTAGGACTCAAGAATACCTTCAACTCTTCAACAATTCCTTCCCCAGGTATCTGAGGCCACTCCTAAAACTATTTTATGCATATTTTAGAAATCATACGTCAGTTTTCATTCAAGAATTTTCAAGTACAAGTTGAGATCAAAATTCATGTATTTCTGTGAAGTTCATTAAATTTCCATTCATGCGTATAGATTCTTGATAAATATTGTCATTCTTGATTTCTTTGTTATTAAATTAATGTATTGCTATCAAGATTTATAACCACGGATGATCTTCTGTAAATTTTATATGGGTTTCATGAACACCTATAAAGTTAAGAGTTTAAGTTTAAGAATCATTTTTTAGAACTTGTTTTTCACTTTAGCTAAGTAACCCATATGTTTGAAAATACATGAGAAAATACTCAAGATAAAGAGTTCAAATAAAAAAGTTAAATAGCTAAGCTGGGCTAAGTACCCAAAAGATCAAACATTTTCAGAATTCCTATTCTTTAAGTTATGAGTTATATAAAAGTTATTTTTGGAATAATATTGAGCACCTATTTGAGTGAGACTAGAATTAATTACTTGAACTCATAAACTATGTAGCCAAAATAGGATAAGATTATACCAAGGTACATTCTTCATTAGCCACTGAGATGGCCTAGTTTGGGATGGATCCACTCCCCTAGTTCTTCGCCCCCTACCCCGACAAAGTACCAGACAACTCTGGCAATGTGGGCAAGACGTTGTATCACAACGAAGCTCATAGTGGTAGTTTTTGGTTGGAGAAACTCCCTAAGTTAAGTATGATATGTTTTACATATCAGCATCAGCATGTTAATTTCAACATATAGAGTACTTATTATCATGTTACGTCATTCTCCGATATATTTATGTCTTTTGAGATATATTATATCATTTTGATTTGCTATTTTAGTCATTTTATATACCATAACTTTCACGTACTGACGTCATTAGGACCTGCATCATTTATGATGTAGACACAGGTGACAGAGTCCCTCAGCAGCCACTTCGTTGAGGACATACATTTTCCAGTCATTGGTGTGGCCTCTTCTTAGTTAGAGGCTCTTGAAGTACTTATTCTTTCCGTACTTATTTCAATTCTTGCTACTTAGGGTCTATTTGAAATGCCACAAAAAGTACCCAAAAGTATGCCTCAGAAATGCCTAAAATTTTAAATTTCATTTGTCTAAAAATCCATTTGCTATTTCAAAATTTTAACCTAATATTCTTGTTCAGGGGATCAAAAATTAGGGGGAAAAGAGTCTAACACTTATTTTAAAGAAACCATATCAAAATCTTGAATTTACAAAAATGCAAATTCTCGAATGTACTCTGCAACACTAGCTCTATACACAATGGTGTATTTTTGATCATTTTTCTATTTTCGGGTTCAAGGCTTTGGGTCTTAGGCCCAAGGCTTCCTATGCGTGAAAGCACCTATACTTACATTATTTCACCCTTATATCACCCAAGATATTTCCCAATACTAACTCAACACTTAGTCATATTTTCACTCCCCAAACTTAAGTCCTAAACACTCATCCTAAGCTAACGTTTTCCTTCAAGGTTCTTATTCGAGCTTCAAGTTTCCATCTCCAATCTTTACCAAATTCTTTTCTAAGCTAAGGTATATGGGTTTCTTTTATGGGTTCCTTTCACGCATGATACCAAAGCCTTCTTTTACTCAAATTGCATGATTTATAGTTGATTTAAAAATGGGTCTTGCTTATTGTGAAATTCACTGCACTCTATGTAAAAGCTATGTAAAGTTGTGACTCTTTTGCTAAGTTTTGAGTTATAAATCTTTGATCTATTGTAAGATTTGAGGAGGGTTTTTGATGTAAGTTTCTTGATGGTGTTGCAAGGTGTTGATTGATGGTGTTACATTGGTTTTTCTTTCATGATTTCATCTCTATATTTCATGGTTTTATACTAGCATTACAGAACCTCTAAGTATTTGATAAAATGTCTGGATGTGGTTTCTTGAGGAGTTAAAGGTCCAAAGCCTGAGAATATGATATGAATTGCTACATAATGATGAAATGAGCTTATGTATATGATATACTCTATATGAAGTGTTGTATCAGACCATACCTGATCTGGGGGATAAGAGCCCGGCTAACCATGTTGGGGGTTTGTACTCATCAACCATGTGAGAGGTTTGTATTTCACCACTATGTTGATAAGGTGTGATTATCATCAACCATGTGAAGGGTTTGTACCACACAACCACCAAGGGATTTATGCCTTTAATAACTAGCTTGGTCTCTTCTACATGTATGATATCCTATATGAGCATGAGTTACTTAAGCATGTTTTACTTAAGCATTGATCATACATGCCATATTGCTTTATTATGCCTATTGCTTAATACTATGTATTTTTATTATGATGCATGTCTATTGTTGCTTTGCATCCTACATACTTAGTACATTCAAACGTACTAACGCATACTCTTGCCTACGTGATAAGACCATGTAGGGATCGAAGCCCAAGTTGACCATCCTCCTTCTTCATGTGGCTAGTTGGGTGCAATTCAAGCTTGTTGGTGAGTCCTCCACTTCAGGTACCTTACTCTTCGTTGGTCTTATTATGAATTGAGATATTATTCTTTATGTTTTATATTGACTATGAGGGTGAGCCCGATTGCTTATCTTGGCCCCCGCTAAGTTCTATGTAGTAGAGCTATTGATGGATAAGATATGTATCTATGTTATGAGTCTTGACCCTTTCGTCTCTTAATTATAATGTTATGCAAGCTTTCCTGTAGTCCCTTGCCCTTGTTTTCACAACTTTTACATGTTACTAAGTATTAAACTCTATTCCCTAGTCCAATTCCCCTTTGTTTATGTTCTTTGTGTAGTCATACATTGCTTTCGCAACTAAGGATGTGTAATGTATGCAAAGAGGCTTGTTTGGGTTCCCTTCGGGTTCCCTATTTGTCGGTCACGTCTAGGCCCTAGGGTTGGATCGTGACAATGATGGTAGCAGAGCATTAGGTTGATAGATCGTTATAGTCTAATACACTGCGTTGATTAGAGCATTATTCATGGTTGTGTTGTGCACCACAACTATGAGTAGGAGGCTATGAGACGTTTTAAGAAATGTTTCACTTCTTCATGATTTATGTTGTGCGATAGAGTTAGGTCTCCTAGGGCTTATTGCTGACCCTAACCATTACATTTCAGGATATGTATCAAGCTACTCAATGTGGATACATGCCAAATGCAGAGATTCGCGATGCTCCATGAAAAGTGGCTTAAGCAGAGATGAAATTGACAACTCACCTCAATCAACAACTGGGTGCTTCCAAGACTTTAAATGGTAGGAGGAGAGGTAGTGGGGCCTACAGGTCCCATCTTAAAGGAAAGTTCCATTGTCTCAAGGATATTGGTGATGCAATGTGTCTGATATATGATAAGGCTGATAGGGCTAGATGTTTCTAAGGCACCAATGCTTGTTTTGATTGCGGTGAAGTGGGACATAAGAGAAAGGATTGCCCTCATGAATGCTATAAGGATAAAGGAGGTGATGGTGGGATGACTAATCCAAAGTATCAAAGGTGTGGGAAGTATCATAGTGGCCCATACTTGAGGAAGACCAATGCTTGTTATAGGTGTAGTGAAGTAGGTCACAAGCTAAAGAATTGTCCGTATATTTGAAGAAAGCCTAAGGGTGATCGATCTTAAGATCAAGGTGTTCGTGTTGATGAAGTGACTTGAGGAGGGGATGAGATGCGTGATGCTATTACAAATAAGTTGAAGTTTCCTTAGCTTTGTTGTACATGTGTTGTTATGCTTGGTGTACCACTATTTCTTCTCTAATATTTTGTTGCTAGTGGGGCTTCTTATGTGCCCAAGATGTTGTGTGGATCTTTGGTGTCTATACTTTTGTTGGGTATATTTTTGTTAGGAGGTTTATAGGTTGATCCAGGGTTGTATTTCATTGGGCCTTGCTTTATGGCTTGTTGGAGTTTGCATGGTGAATTTCAATGTCATTATAGGAATGAAATGATTGCATGTGTGTTGTGTCTTCATGGGTGGTAGGACCCATAGAGTTAGGCCCTAATTCCCTAATGAGCCCGACTTTAAGAGGAAGGTTGTTAAGTGATATCATGGATGGTAGGTTCATTTCATGTCTTTAGGGATAATTAGCTTCTAAGGGGTTGCATTTGTCATCATGTGAGAAATGGAGGTGGAACGTATGTTGTTTTGTTATTGAGTTGTTGGTGGTGGTAGATGAGGCCTTGAATGTCCCTTTCCAATGTTTTAGAATTGAGGTGGTGTCTTTGTTTTGACTAGTGCACAGGTTATGCCTATAAGTCTCATGATTAAGATATTTAGTCCCTACTCTAACAGGTTTATGATATATTTGGTGATGATAAGATGGTTCACTTCCTAATGAGGTAGTGCATGCGAGTCATTTGAGGGTAGTACTGCAATTTTAAGGAAGAAAGGTGGATGCTGTGTAGGGGAGATGGGAATTTCGATTGTAATAGTTTACATCCCTAGGTTTTGTTGTGCCGTGTGGTTTTATTAAAGTGAACCCTAGTAATACAAAGGTGATTAAATGTTAGCCTAGACATTAACCTCCATGGTTATTAGGAGCTTCTTGAGTTTAGCGGGCTATTGGAACTTGTGTGTAGGTCTCTTTTATTGTTTCTCCTATGACATAGTTGACCCTAAGTGAGGCCAATGTTGTGATTGGCGTTTGAGTAGGATGGTTTGATTGGCCCGGGGATTGCCATTCCTTGTGTTACTCTTTCATGCTAGTATGATTCATGTGTTTGAGGGTTGATGCTTGATACCATCCAATCGAGGGGACCCAAAACTATTTTCAAGAAAACCTACATGGAATTTGCTTACTGTAATTTGGGGTTTTGAATATTATGATTCCTAAAATTCTATTAATGCGTGGGTAGTGTTTATTTGATGATTTTAATGTGATTTAAACCATTATATGAAGACTTACTTTGGGTTTATGAAATTATAAGTATGCATGTCCCTTTTTTGAATTATTTATGCATGAGAGATTACACTATGGATTTAAATGTGGAATTAATTATGTTTACACTTCAATTTCATATTATAAATATTAATTTTACATTGAGTCTTAATTACCCATGTCATTCTCTCATTGATCATAACATATGCATTATTGCACATGCATTATTTTGAGAAATTATGTTATGGGATAAGCCAAATTTTGTTTTATGGTATGATTTTGACAAAATGTTGGTTATGACAATATTTTGATCACACATATGTCTTTCGGTTTTCGCTCATTGAGCATTTGGGGTGTTTGCACCATTTTGTGTATGAATGGGCTATTCCTATGGATGAATATTATGACTATAAAATAATGAATAGTATTTGGCTTTTAATCCCAATTGTACATTGAAATGATTTGAAAAAAGAATATGACTATTTCCTTTTTGAAAGTTTGTGTATGTATATTATAAGTATTCTTGTGCGATGATCACTTAGCACTTATGGATTGAGAAAGTGGGGTCTACAAGGATTGGCCCATGTTCTTGTTGCATAGAGCCTTGTCTTGTGATCTTTGTTGAACTTAGCTTGATGGCTTGGAGTTCTTTTGGTAGTTTGGGCTACTTGCATAACACGCTTTCAATGAGTGTGGAACCTGTAAAGTTGTAATATGATGGTTAAGGATGGTCAATCTATTTGGTCAACTACAACGGTGTAGTCACTTCTCTAAGGTTGATTCGAGGTTTGGGTTTGGTTTTCAAGTGTGGAGGAGGGTAGGAGATATCCCTAAGTGCCCTTTTGAACTATGAATGAGCACTTTGATTATTGGTGGAGTTGTTAGGTGGGCTTGTGCACCGGTTATGTATATTAGGTTTCATGAATAGGTTCTTAAATCCCTACCTTGCTATGTTTGTGGTGGTCTCTACTAACAAGGGATTGATTGTTTAGAGCTTGTGAATCATTTGGGCGTAGTGTTGTAAGCCTTGGGGAATGAGAGGTTGTTTGCTAAGTATGATAGGTGTAGATTGCGGATAGCAAGAAGGTGATTAGAATTCCTTAAGGATTATTAAATAAGTGTGCATTAAGTTTTCCCCGGTAAGGCTGATTTTGCGGTCGGTGCTCTAGGTAGCCTAGCATGTGTGGTTGATGGTGGCAAAGAGGAGACTAGTGGGTTCCATCGGTTAGTTAGATTAAAAGTTAGGTTGATGGAATTTAAGCATGGTGTTGTAGCATGCTTGATTGTTCCAAATCTTCTTTGGTTAAGAAGTCTATATTAGGCATGGCCTTGATTTCTGCCTTACTAGAGTTGGAAGTTTTAGGTGGAAAGATGGTAGATTGGAAGTTATCTTCCACGGGGGAGATGGTAGTTCATGGCAATAAGTTGAATAGGTGTGGTGCAGGTTGACAAATGAGTTTATGGTTGTGAGTCCTTTTATAGTGTAGAGGAAGTTGGTAAGGTTACATGTGGATGGGATTTCCCTAAGGATATGATTATGGTTTGTTCGGTTCTTCATGTTTCTACGTTGAGGAGATGTGTTGGTGGCTCTAGTGCTACTGAATTCTCTGAGATTGTGGGTGATGTGGAGGATAAGTTAACTTGGAAGAATGTCCCGATGGAGGTGTTGGATGGATGAATGGAGAAATTGATTAATGAGGAGGCAGTGTTCATTAAGGCCCTCTTGAAAGGATCATCAAGTAAAGGGTGTCTCTAAGGAAGCCAAAGAAGTCTTGTGGGAGAGGTATTCATACTCCATTCACTCTAATCAAGTCTAAGATAACTACTAAGTTCTTCATGTGGTTCTAAGTCATATGTTTCGGCCTTATGTCATTCATATACTTTTATTTTTAAATTAGCAAGTTTATAATGATTTTACACTTATTTTGAGATTTTGAAAATGGTATTTTAAAAGTAATGTTGCATTCTTGTTGGGGCTACTTTGTTCATGATTACTCTTGTCGTGTATGTTTCTTTTATATTCGAGGACGAACGTTCCCAAGGGGGAGATATTGAAACGGCCCCAAAAAGTGTTAGAAAGCGTGCACGGAAATGTCCAAAATTTTAAATTTCATATATCTTAAAATGCATTTTCTATTTCGAAAATCTGACCTCATATTCTTGTTAATGGGTAAAAATTAGGGGGAAAAGGGTCTAACCCCAATTTTAGAGAAATCGTATCAAAATACAGAATTTGCAAGAATACAAATTCTAGAATGTACTCCGCTACACTAGCGTGACGCGCCAGTGTGTATTTTTGAGCATTTTTCTATTTCTGGGTCCAAGGCTTTGGGTCTTGGGCCAAAGGGTCCCATACGTGCAAACACCTATACTTAGCATTATTTCACCCTCAAATCACTAAGACATTTCCCATTACTTACTCAACACTTGGTCATATTTTCATTTCCCAAACTCAAGTCCCAAACCCTCATCCTAAGTTAAGGTTTTCCTTCAAGCTTCTTCTTCAAGATTCAAGCCTCCATCTCCAATCTTCACCAAGTTCATCTCTAAACTACATTTTGTGGGTGTTCTTCATGGGTTCCTTTCATCCATGATACCCAAGCATCCTTTTACTCAAATTGGATGATTCAAAGTTCAGTTACAAATAGGTCTCGCTTATTGTGAAATTCACTACACTATGTAAAACCTATGTCATGTTGTGACTGTTTTGTTATATTTTAAGCTATAAATCTTTTATCTATTGTAAGATTTAAGGAGGGGTTTTGATATATGTTTCTTGAGGGTGTTTTAAGGTGTTGATTGATGGTGTTACAATGGATTTTCTTGCATGATTTCATCTCTATATATCATGGTTTTATACTAGCATTAAAGACCCTCTAAGTGTTTGATAAAATGTCTGGATGTGGCTTCTTGATGAGTTGAAGTTCCAAAGCATGACATATGATATGAATGACTATATGATGATGAAATGAGCTAATGTATTTAATTTACTCTATATAAAGTGTTGCATTAGTCCATGGCCAATTTGGGGGGAGAAGAGCACGGGTAACCATGTTAGGGGTTCGTACTCATCAATCATGTGAGGGGTTTGTACTTTGCCACCGTGTTGATAAGGTATGATTATCATCAACCATGTGAGGGGTTTGTACCATACAACCATCAAGTGGTTTATAACTTGAATAGCTGTCGTGGTCTCTTCTACATATATGATAATTTATCTAAGTATGAGTTACTTAACCATGTTTTACTTAAGCATTGATCATACATGCCATATTGTTATATTATGCCTATTGCTTAATATTATGCATTTTATGACACCTATCTATTGTTACATTGCATCCTACATACTTAGTACATTCAAACATACTAATGCATACTCTTGCTGACATGATATCAGCATGTAGGGATCGCAGCCTAAGTTGACCATGCTCCTCCTCCACATGGCTAGTTCGATGCTACTTAAGCTAGTTGGTGAGTCCTCCACTTCGAGGACCTTAGTCTATGTTGCTCTTATTATGAATGGAGACATTCTTTTTTATGTTCTATAATGTCTATGAGGGTGAGCCCAGTTGCTTGTCTTGGCCGCCTCTAAGTTATGATAGTAGAAGTTTTGTTGGATAAGATATGTATCTATGTTATGAGCCTTGTCCCTTTCGTCTCTTGATCATGATGTTATGCAAGCTTTCCTATAGTCCCTTGCCCTTGTTTTCCATACTTTTTCATGTTACATAAGTATTAAACTCTTTTCCACAGTCTAGTTCCCCTTTGTTATGTTTCTTGTGTAGTCTTACATTGCTTCCATAACCAAGGTTGTGTAATGATATGCTAAGACGCTTGCTTTGGGTCTTTTTAGGTTCCCCATTCGCCTTTCACATCTAGGCCCTAGGCTTGTGTCGTAGCACTGTTCTGGTAGTCGTTTCAGACAGTTCTAGATAGAGGTTCCATAGAGTATGTGTCAAGTATTTTTGTTTATTTCAGTTATTGATTGAGAACCTATACATTTCAGTTTATGCAGACAATTATTGCTCTTAGCTTGTTATTTTTATAGCCTTTCCACATTCATTTAAGTCTTCCGCTGAGTAAGTAGCCAGGCCAAGTGGTTCGTTTTGGACCAGCAATAGTTCTGAGTGCTAGTTACGTCTAGGGTGTAGGCTCCGGGCATAACAAGGGTCGAACCAAAGGAATAAGGAATTTAATCAATAAGCAATTTAAGTAATTAACTAGCTCAATTCCCCGAAGGGTTAGGGCGTTCAATGTTCTATCAGAAAATAAACTAAAGTAACTATCACAAGAGACAATTAATAATGGAGAGAAAGTACAGTATTGTGTTTCCCATGATTCCCCAACTTTGTATCCCTGGATAAACCAAATGACATCAACTGTATAGCATGTTAGACGGTAATTTAAGTTCACCATGCCCTTTGGTCCAGGAAAGAGGTGAATTTCACTATGTGACTTGGCTCATCTCCATAGTATACAATACTAACTATTACCTACAATCCTAGTCAACCTCCCCTTGGTCTAGTTCGGTGGATTAGATGAGAACACATATTGAATCCTGTTAATCAATCTTTTTTCCTATTCATAACCATATGAATCAGGAAGATTATACTAGGAAAGTTCTAATGTTGGCCACAACTAGAAAACATGAAAAATGAAGATAATCGATTAATACATGCAAATACCCAATCAAAGAATTGTAAAATATCCGGGTCTACTTTGTTAGATCTTTATGCTTCCCATAACCCTAGTTGTGGATTTAGCTACTCATGCTATAACACAAATGAAGAAATTATGAATTGAGAAAACATTATAAACACTTACCTAATTGAATTGAAAATCAAGCAAATCCAATTTTGATTGAGAATCATAAGATGTAAGATCAAATTAATTCACAAGTGTATTCTCTACCATGTTTTGAGGTCTCCAAGTACAAAACCTTAAAAGTACTCTCTTCAGACGTTCTCTGTTGTACAGTCTTGAAAATAATCTAAAAATTTCTATTTATAGTAATCAAAATTGTCCCAAAAAAATAGGAAAACTAGTCGGTGGACTCTACGAAATGTGTTTACGACTTGTAGTGTCTTCTATGAGTCATAATCGGCGTCTTATATTCAATTCTTGAGATCTTGTACTTCTCTTCTATGAACCATCTTCATGACTCATACACTTATTTGTGACTTCCACTTCATACTTGTAGGCTTCAACTACTTTAACTCAGCTCTCTTTGGAAATCTTCACGAAACCTATCTGTATGACTCGTAGAATGCTCTATGACTCATATAGAGGTCTCATAGACTTAAACTTCAAATCTCACCCTCCATTGAAATTTTTCATGAAATGACCTCTACGAGCCGTAGACTGCTCTATGACTCATAGAAGGTCTCGTAAATCACCAAAAACCAAAAAACTCTAAAATTTTGCCCCAAAGTTATGCCAACCTGCTTTCCTGCAAAACTAAACATAAAAAAACCCATAAATGTCACATTGGGAATATATAAAATCCTAAGTTTTAGGTATCCAAAGGTGTTGTATTTTGACAGATATCAGAATCTGCCTAGTATTATAGACTGGACCAAGGTAGTAATGAATAGAAAAAGAGACTAATTAATAGGATTTGATTGATACCAAACTGGGCAAAGGGGAGGTTGTAATGGGAAAAATAGTTAATAGTTAGTAGTGCACACTATAGAGATGGTCCAAGTCACATAGTGAAATACACCTCTGGCCTTTGACCAAAGGGCTTGGTGAATTTAAATCACCGGAATCTGGTGATATTAACTGGAATCATGGGGAACACAATACCTTAGTTTCTCTCCATTATTGACTTCTCTCTTGTAATAGTTAGTTTTATTTTCTCATTGATAATTGCAAGTCCCCCTCCGTATTTGGGGAATTAAGTTGCTTAATTATTCAATTTGCAATTCGGTGAATTCTCTTAAGTCTATGTACTCATTGTGGTTTCAACACTAACCTTGGTTAGGTTATATATCTTGACAATGATTGTTTTATCCTCTACAATTGAAGTGTAACTTAGGCAACATCAAGATTTTTGCATCGTTACTGGGGAATACGGCTAGACTTAGTGAATTCATTAGTGATTCAAATGATAATTCTTAGTTTCCTTATTTTAATTTTGTTTGTTTTTCTTATGTATTTTCAGGGTGTAGGTGTAGTGTATGCCCAACACTCGGATTCAAGGAAATCGCTTAAATCTGCTAGATCTAGAGATCCATAAAATGTTAAGAAGAATGGCCCAAGACAATGCTATTAATGTGACCAATATAGCTCTGAATAGGAATAATAACGAGGATGCTTAGTATGAGAACTCACTTCTTTTGGAGGACAATCCACAACCTCAGTATTTCAACGCAAATGCTTACCAATAGAATCAGTACAGGTTGAATCCTATAGCTATAAAGGTGACTAGAGCTATTGTGCGGCCACCACTGTCAGCAGACACAAAGTTCACAGTCTCGAGTGTGTTAATTTAGACATTGTAGAACTGTGGGCTATTTGTGGGTTTACTATCAGAGGGTCTATATAGCCACCTACATAATATGGCATTTATCTATAAAAGTGTAATGGGAACACAGAATTTATGTATGGATTATGTGGGACTTTGTATCTTTCTGTTGTCTCTCACAAGAAATACTGCGTTATGGATATCTGAGCTCCCGCAAAGTTCAATCACAAGTTGGGCAAACTTGCAGAAGACCTTTTCGGAGAGGTACTGCCCTAGATCAAAAAACCTCAAGTTGAAGTATCAAATAAAAAACTTTGATAAACTTCCTGGTGATTGGATAAGCATTTATTGGGAGCGGTTCACAAAATATTTGAGGAGCATCCCTGACCGCAAGATAATTAATGATGCGTTGGTTGAGATGTTCTGCTATGCCCATGATGAGAATGGTCAATCCTGTATTGATTCAATCATAGGGGGTATGTTTTCATATCAGCCATTTGCAAGGATAGCAGAGCGAATGGAAAGAGTGATCAAGACAAATCATTCATGGGGGCGGTGAGATAGAGCATCCACAAAGATTTCATGTGTTATCAGTGTGGGTCCAGAGCAAGCCAAAGTTAATGAAGAAATCATGCAACAACTTTCTCATATTTGCACAGGTATGGAGGTGATGATGAAGTAGAGCTAGGAGAGAGTGAATGCAGTTGAAACGACCCTGAAAAGAGCTTGAAAACGTGCCTTGAAATGCCCAAAATTTTAAATTCCATATATCTCAAAATCCATATGCGATATCAAAAATCTGACTTCATATTCTTGTTTAGGGGATCTAAATTAGCGGAAGAGGTGTCTAACCCTGATTTTAGAGCAATCAAATCACAATTTCAAATTTTCAAAATTTCAATTTCTAGAGACGATCCGGGACAGCGGCAACACGCAACTATAATGAACATATGTTAATTCGACCTCTGTGATAGGTCCACATCATGGACCATACACGGACCTGTTTATTTTGTTGCTAGTGATTTCTATCTCGATACAAGGCTTTTGTGTCTTGGACCTAAGTGTTCCCAATCATATTTTTTACACATACTTAACCTTATTTCACCCTCATATCATCCTAAACATTCCCAAAAACTCACTCAAACACTTTCTCATATTTTTACTCCCAAATTCATGTCCCAGACCCTCATCCCAAGCTAAGGTTCTCCTTCAAGGTTCTTCTTCAAGCTTTAAGTCTCCATCTCCAATCTTCACCAAGTTCATTTCCAAGCAAGGGTATGTAAGTTCTAGCCATTGGTTTCTTCCACCCATGGTGTCCTAATCTCTTTTTTACTTAATTTCCATGATTTAAAGTTGATTTTACATGTGGGTCATGTATGTTAAAAAATTTACTACACAGTGATTTGAGTTCATGAAAGTATTGTTGTTTTAGCATGTTTTAAGCTTTAAATCTTGAATCTAATGTTGGATTTGATGATGGGTTTTGATGTGAATGTCTTAGGG
Organism: Solanum ossicruentum; assembly: GCA_025774065.1. Classification (NCBI taxonomy): domain Eukaryota; kingdom Viridiplantae; phylum Streptophyta; class Magnoliopsida; order Solanales; family Solanaceae; genus Solanum; species Solanum ossicruentum. The sequence continues at coordinate 31,533 of JAOTQR010077517.1, read as the reverse complement.
TGTTGCAAGGTGTTGATTGATTATTTTACAATAGATTTTCTTGCCTGATTTCATCTCTAAATTGCATGTTCTTTTACCCCCGCTAGGGTTTCATGTGGAATTGAAGGTACAAAGCATGAGATATGATATGAATGACTATATGATGATGAGATTAGCTTATGTATATGATGAATGCTACATAAAGTGTTGTATTAGACCATGTCCAATCTGGGGGACTACGGACTCGGATAACCGAGGTGGGGGTTTGTACTCACCAACCGAGGTGGGTGTTCGTACTCATCAACCGAGATAGGGTTTGTACTCATCAAACCATGTGAGGGGTGTGTACTTCACCACCATGGTGATAAGGTGTGATTATCATCAACTATGTGAGAGGTTTATCCCACACCACCAAGGTGATGGGGTGAGATCATCATCAACTGACCAAGGGGTTCATACTATGGAAATCTGGTTGGTCTATTCTTCACAAATAATATCATATTTGAGCATGAGTTACTTAAGCATTGACCATACATGCCATATTGTTATATTATGCCTATTGCCTAACATTATGAATTTCGATTATGGTGGCTATCTATTGTTGAATTTCATCCTACATACTTCGAACATTCAAACAAACTAACACATATTATATGTGTTCATGATGTCACAATGTAGGAACCGGTGCCCAAATTGAAAATCCTCCTCCTCCATGTGGCTAGTTCAACGCTACTCATCCTCTTCCTCCATATGGCTAGTTTGAGGCTACTCATCCTCCTCCTTCATGTGGTTAGTTCGACACTATTCAAGCTATTTTGTTAGTCCCCCATTTCAGGTACCTTAGTCTATGTTGCTCCTATTATGTAATGAGACATTCTTCTTTATTTTCTATTTGACTATGAGGGTGATCCCGGTTACTTTTCTTTGGCCCTATCTCTTATTATATATTTAGAGGTGTTTGTTGGACATGATATATATCTATGTTAAGAGCCTAGACTCTATTGTTCTTGATTTCTATGATATGAGCTTGTCTCTTGTCTCTTGCTTATGATATTATGCAAGCTTTTCCCTTAGCCTTGATTTCCCTATTCTTTTTTGATGCTTGATTTATTACTTCTGCGACCAAGGATGTGTAATTATACTTTATGACACTTGCTTGGGGTCCCTTCGGGTTTCCCCTAGCGTCGTGTCAAGTCTAGACCATAGGCTTGGGTCGTGACAAACATGATATCAAAGATGTAGGTTGATAGATCCTCAGAGTCTAACACACCATGTCGATTAGAGTCCTATTCATAGTTGTGAAGCGCGCCATGACTATGAGTAGGAGGCTAAGAGATGATTTAGAAAATGTTTCCCGTCTTCATGTTCTAAGGCGTTCTATAGTGTGTGGTAAGATTTTCCCCTAACGATTGTTCTTTCCTATGCTAGATTAGGCCAACCATCCGAGGAGGAACGACTCAAACTCCCAAGGAGCAACCTCACAGTGGTGAGCTCCGGGATTCTCTCACTATGCTTGCCCAAGTGGTAGCCAACCAAGTCAATCAATGGGTCCAAACCCCTTATCCTACTACCCTAGGAGGTAGGGTAAGAGAATTCATGAGGATGAATCCTCCGATTTCTATGGGTCAAAGGTGGATGAAGATCCACAAGAGTTCATTTATGAGGTCTATAAAATCTTGAATACCATGGGTGTTGGGCCGAATGAAAAGGCGGAGTTGGTGGCATACCAATTCAATGATGTGGCTCAAATGTAGGATGATCAATGGAAGGGTGAGAAGGGGGTTGGTAATGTGGTGCTTTGGGAGGAGTTCAAATTAGCTTTCCTTAACCGATTTTTCCCTCTTGAGCTTAGGGAAGCTAAGTAGGGTGGGATTTCTCAAGTTGAAACAAGGTGCTATGAGCATGCGGGAGTATTCCCTAGAATTTAAACAACTTTCAAAGTATGCTCCTAATTTGGTGGCCGATCCTAGATCTAGGATGAATAAGTTCATGATGGGAGTCTTTGACATGGTATTGAAGAATGCAGGTCCGCCATGCTAATTATTGACATGGACTTATCTCTGTTGATGACATATGCCGAGCACATGGAGGAGGAAAAAGATGAGGAAGAGAAGGGGGAATGAGGCCAGGAGGGCCCAGCTTGAGGGTATGTTCCAAAAGGGTGCTAGTTTTTACCAAGGCCAAGGGCCTCCTCATACTACTAATAGGGGGCTTGCCAATAACTTCCTTATCTCTCAAGGTGTTGGTGGTGTGGCTCCTATTGATGGGTGTTCTAGGTGTGGAAGGAATTATAGAGGCCTATGTTTGAAAGATGTTAGCGCATATTTTGGTTATGGGGAGCTTGGGAACAATAAGGTAGATTATCCAAGGAACCATGGAAACGTTTGGGCTGCTAATGCGGTCCCATTGGTAGAGGTGGTCCTCAAGGTGGTGCCCCAAGGAATAATCGATTTTACGCTGTACTTGGGAGACAAGGGGTTGGTGAGGTCCCCGATGTTGTTATTGGTATGTTGAAGATCTTTGGTCTTGCTATATATACTTTGATTGATTAGGGTACCACTTTTTCATTTTTCACGTCTTTTATTGCAAAAAGGATCCATGATGTCCCCTAGTTGTTGCATGAGTCATATGAAGTGTCTACTCCTATTGGTGCCTCTATTGCTGATAGGAAAGTTTAAAATAGTTGTTCTATTTGCATTCTGCATAAGTTGTTGCCTTGTGATCTTGTTTAATTAGACATGGTAGATTTTGATATCATAGTTAGGATGGATTGTTTGCATGCCTACTATGCTTCCATTGATTGTAGAAGCCGTAGGGTCAAGTTTCAATTTCCTAATGAACCCGTCCTTGAATAGGAAAGTCAAGATGTGGTGATCAAAGTTAGATTCATTTCATGCATTAAAGCCCATAAGTTGATTTCTAGTGGTTGTTTGTACCATCTTGTGAGGGTTAAAGATTTGGAGTCCAAAGTCCCTTCCATTGAGTCAGTCCCCATTGTAAACAAGTTTGTTTATGTCTTCCCATATGACCTTCCCGATGTCCCCTTCGAATGGGGGATAGCTTTTAGCATAGATCTCATCCCCGACACCCAACCTATATCCATTCCCCCTTATCATATGACCCCGATGGAGTTGAAGGATTTAAAAGAGCAATTGAAAGATTTGTAGGGAAAGTGATTTATTAGAACTAGTCAAACACCTTGGGGTGCTCAAGTGTTGTTTGGGTAAAAGAAGGATATGTCACTTAGAATATTCATTGACTGTGGGCAACTCAATAAGGTCACTATAAAGAATTGATATCCTCTTCAAGGATTGATAACTTCTTTGACCAATTGCAAGGGGATAGCTTCTTCTCTAAGATTGATCTTCGGTGCTGGTATCATCAAGTTAGGGTGAGGGAGTGTGATATTCCTAAGATGACATTCTGGACTAGATATGGGCATTATGAGTTTATTGTGATGTCTTTAGGATTGAATAATGCACCAGCCATCGTCATGGACCTGATGAATAGGGTCTTCAAGCCCTACCTTGATTCGTTCGTTATGGTCTTCATTGATGATATATTGATCTATTCACATAGTAGAGAGGAACATATGGGTTATTTAAGGGTTGTGTTGCAAAGATTGAGGGAGGTGAAATTGTACACAAAATATGATAAGTATGAATTTTGGTTGAAGGAGGTTACATTATGGGTCATGTGGTGTCAGGGGATAGTATAAAAGTGGATCCTAAGAAAATCGATGTCATTAGGAATTGGCTTAGACCATTGACCTCGTCGATATTAGGAGCATCTAGGGCCTTGCAGGTTAATATATAGGATTTGTTGGGTTCTCCTCCATTGGTTCCCCTATGACCAAATTGACTCAGAAGAAGGTTAAGTTTGTGTGGACCGATGAATGAGCATCAAAACATCGAAAGACAAGCTTGTGTCCGCTCCTATATTGTCACTATTGATGTGCTTGAGTGTTTTGTTATGTATTGTGATACATCTAGAGTTGGTTTGGGTTGTGTGCTGATGCAAAATGGTTAGGTCATAGCTTATGCTTCTAGACAACTCAAGTTACATAAAGGAACAACCCTACCCATGATCTAGAATTGGTCCCCGTTGTGTTTGCATTAAAGATTTTGTGTCACTACTTCTATGGGGTGCATGTTGATGTCTTCACCGATCATAAGAGCCTTCAATATGTATTCACTCAAAAAGATCTCAACTTGAGACAAAAAAGGTGGCTAGAACTTCTCAAAGATTATGACATGAGTGTGTATTATCATTCGGATAAGGCTAATGTGGTGGCAAATTCTTTCAGTCGGGTGTCCATGGTAGCCTAGCTAATGTTGATGGTGGTGATAGGGAAATGGCTAGAGAGATGTATAGATTGGCTAGATTGGGGGTTAGGCTGGAAGAAGTGGGTGATGGTGTTGTTATTGTTGATTGTACCAAATCTTCTTTGGTTGATGATGTGATAGCAAAGCCAGATCTTCACTCTTCCTTGGTTGAATTGAAGGCCTTGTAGAGGTTTTATCCCAAGGGGGAGATGGTGCCCTTAGATTCCAAGGTAGGTTGTGTGTGGCTTGTGTTGATGATTTAAGAGAGAAAATTGTTGATGAGGCCCATAATTCTTCTTATTCTATCCACCCGGTTCCACCAAAATACATAGAGACTTGAGGAATGTGTATTGGTAAGGAGGCATGAAAAGGGACATTGCCAAATTTGTTTCTGGTTGCCATAGTTGTCACTAAGTTAAAGCCGAACATCAAAGGTCAGCTGGCCTCACCTAAGACATAGAGGTTCCCACTTGGAAGTGGGAGGTGATTAATATAGATTTTGTGGTTGGGTTGCCCAAGACTAGAAAGGGCTTTGATTCCATTGGGTAATGGTTGATAGGATGATGAAATCGGCTCACTTTCTACCGGTTAAGACCAAATATGGGGCTAAAGATATGCAAAGTTGTACATCTATGAGTTAGTGAGGTTACGTGGAGTCCTTTTATCTATCATATCGGATCATGGTGCAAAATTCACTTCGCACTTTTGGAGGTCTTTCAAATGGGTCTTGGTACAAAAGTCCACCTTAGTATGACCTTCAACCATCAAATGGATGGCCATGCTGAAAGAACCATTCAACTAAAGAGGACCTGCTAAGGGCTTATGTATTGGAGTTGTGGGGTAATTGGGATTACCATCTTCCTTTGATTGAGTTTGCCTACAACAATAGCTATCACTCTATTATCGATATGACTCCTTTGGAGGCTCTTTATGGAGATATTGTAGATCACCATTTGGTTTGTTTGAGGTTGGGGAGGTTGCTTTATTGGAAATGGGTCTGATGATGAAGGCTCTTGAGAAGGATAATATGATTAGGCAAAGGTTGAGAACAACCCAAAGTCTTCAAAAATCTTATGCCGATGTGAGAAGAAGAGACCTTGAATTCAAAGTGGGTTATTGGGTTTATTTGAAAGTTTCTCCAATGAAAGGTGTGGTCTGGTTTGGTAAAAAGGGGAAGTTGAGTCCAAGATATGTTGGTCATTAAGATGTCTTGAGGAGGGTTGGCAAGGTAGCTTCTGAATTGAGGTTGCCTAGTGAAATGAATTTAGTTCACTCGGTGTTCCATGCCTCAATATTGTGAAAATGTGTTGGTGACCCTAATGTTATTTTGCCTCTTGATGCTGTGAGTGTTATTGAGGATAACTTGACCTAAGAGGTTATGGTTCAGAACCTAGACAGACAAGCGAAGAAATTAAGGAACACGGAGATGGCATCCATTAAAGTCCTTTGGAGTAACCAACAAATCGAAAGTGCTACTTGGGAGGCCGAAGCGGACATACAAAAATGGTATCCTTATCTTTTCCACTTAACTCAAGCCTAAGGTACTAATTGTAATTCCCATATGTGAATTCAAGTCTTGACTTTTAGCCCCTATGTCATGCATATGCATTAATGTTTAAGTTGGCAAGTGTATGATGATTTTACACTTACACTAATATTTTGAAAATGTTGTTTTAAATGTAATGTTGCACTTTAGTTGGGGATGGTTTGTTGATGATCATTCTTGTCTTGTACGTCTATTTTGCCTTTGGGTACGAATATACCCAAGGGGGAGATATTGAAACGACCCCGAAAAGTGACCGAACACGTGCCTTGGAATGCCCAGAATATTAAATTCCATATATCTCAAAATTTGTGTCCGATATCAAAAATCTGACTTCATATTCTTTTTCAGGGGGTAAAAATTAGGGGAAAAGGGGTCTAACCTCGATTTTAGAGCAATCAAATCACAATTTCAAATTTCTAAAATTTTAATTTCTAGAGGCGATCCGCGACAGCACCACGACGTGCAGCTATTGCAAATATGTGTTAATTCGTCCTCTGCGACAGGTCTGCATCGGGGACTAGACACGGACCTGTGTATATTGTTGCCAATAATTTCTATCTCTGGCCAATGCTTTTGGGTCTTGGGCCTAAGTGTTCCCAACCGTGTTTTTACCTATACATAGCCTTATTTCTCTCTTATATCATCCTAAACAATCCCCAAAACTCACTCAAACAAATTGTCATATTTTTACTCACAAATTCAAGTCCCAAACCGTCATCCAAAGGTAAGGTTCTCCTTCAAGGTTCTTTTTCAAGCTTCAAGTCTCCATCTCCAATCATCACCAAGATCATCTCCAAGCTAATCTATGTAGGTTTTAGCCATTGAGTCTTTCCAGACATGGTGCCCTAATCTCCTTTTTACTCAATTTGCATGACTTAAAGTTGATTTTACATTTGGATCTTGTATATTAAGAAATTTACTGCACAGTGACTTGAGCTCATGAAAGAATGGTTGTTTTAGAATGTTTTAAGCTCTAGATCTTTGAACTAATGTTGCATTTGATGAGGGGTTTTGATGTGAATATCTTGGGGGTATTGCAAGGTGTTGATTGATGGTTTTACAACAAATTTTCTTGCATGATTTCATCTCCAAATTGCATTGTCTTTTACCCTCATTTCACACCCCCCAAGTGTTTGATAAAATGTCCGGCTAGGGTTTCTTATGGAATTGAATGTCCTAAGCATGAGGTATGACATGAATGACTATTTGATGATAAAATGAGCTTTTGTTTATGATAAATTCTGTATAAATTATTGCATAAGACCATGCCCAATCCAAGGGGACTAAGGACCCGGATAACCGATCGAGGTGGGGGTTTGTACTCATCAATTGAGGTGGGAGTTTATACTCACCAATCAAGGTGGGGGTTCGTACTCATCAACTAAGGTAGGGGTTTGTACTCATCAAACCATGTGCGGGGTTTTTTATTCGCCACTAGGGTTATAAGAAGTGATCATCATCAACCATGTGAGGGGTTCGTACCACACCACAAGGGTGATGCGGTGAGATCATTATCCACCAACCAAGGGGTTCTTACTTTAGAAATCTAGTTTTTCTATTCTTTACAAATGATATTCTATATGAGCATGAGTTACTTAAACATGATTTACTTAAGCATTGATCATATATGCCATATTGTCATATGATGCCTATTGTTTGACATTATGCATTTCGATTATGGTGGCTACCTATTGTTGCATTGCATCATACATATTGATTACATTCAAATGTACTAACACATACTCTATGCCAACATTATATCACCATGTAGGAACTGGTGACCAACTAGATCCTGCTCCTCCTCCTCTTGGCTAATTCTATACTACTCAAGCTATTTGGTAAGTCCCTCATTTCAAGGACCTTAGTCTATGTTTCTCCTATTATGCATTGGGACATTCTTCCTTATTGTCTATTAGACTATGAGATTGAGCCCGGTTACTTTTCCTTGGCCCCTCTCTTATCTATGTATGTAGAGGTGTTTGTTGGACATAATATGTATCTATGTTAGTAGCCTTGACTCTATTGTTCTTGAAGTCTATGATATGAGCTTGTCTCTTGTCTCTTGCTTATGGTATTGTGCAAGCTTTTCCCTTAGCCTTGGTTTCCCCATTCTTTTATCTTTTATGGTTTATTTATTGCTTTTGCAACCATGGATATGTAATGTTGCTTTATGAGGCTTGCTTGGGGTTACTTCAAGTTTCTCCTTGTGCCGTGTCACATCTAGGCCCTATGCTTGGTTCATGACAATAGTGGTTCATCAACCTCTACATGGACCCATGTAAGTAGAGTCATACTATGATAAGGACGCATGATTTTTTGCTGATTAGATGGGGGGTTTTCGAACTAATGTCCAAGATTCCAATCAGGACTATTGGGGCCTAGGCCAAGGAAACCAAGGTTGGAACTTTGGTAGAGATGGATCTTACAGGGACAACCTTGGAGGTTATTATGATAGGAACAGGGGTCCAGATGCAGATTGGCGTCGCATAGATGGTTTCAAAAAGGGTCCTCATATACCACCACACAATTTTGACGCAGGTGCAAATAGTTCTAGAATTGAGGAGATATTTGATCTAAAGAAGGTTGAGACATAGTATAAGACTCTAAGGGGAATGAAATTGGAATTTCAAATATTAATCAGAAAATAAAATCTCACTATGTTGCTATCAAATAGCTGGAACAATAGTTTCGTCAAGTGTCAACTCAACTTAATCAGCATCAGAGGGGTATACTACCTAGTAACAAATTGCAAAATCCTAAAAATGAAGGCCAATTTATGGAGGTTAATACTTGAGGTCACAAGAGCAGAAATGATCCTCCCATACCGATTGATGAAGAAGATGTTCAAAAGGAGATGGTTATGGCAATGAATACGAATAAATGAGATGCTTATGGAAAAGATAGAGTAAGTGAAGCTACCGATGTGCCACAGAGGCTGAAGCTTGTTCATAGGCCTCCTCCTCCCTATCCTAGAGAATCAAAAAGAGGGAGAAAGAAGGTAAGTTCAAGCACTTTCTCAACAATCTAAAGCAACTCTCCATCAACATCTCTCTCATTAAGGCATTGGAGAAGATGCCAGGGTATTCTAAGTACATGAAGGACTTGGTCACTCAAAAGAACAATGTGAGTCAGAAGCTTCAACATTGCAGTCCTATCACCACAAGGTCCTTGGTTCAGAAGAGACATGATCCAAGTGCTTTCACTATATTGCACCATTGGAGATGTGGAGTTCGTAAGGGCACTATGTGATCTAGGTGACAACATAAATATTATTCCCTTTGTGGTCTACAAAAAGCATGGATTAGAAGACCCTGCTCCAACTAGTATGTGCTTATTGATGGAAGATCTCAGGATGAAGAAGCCAGTAGGGAAATTATATGATGTATTGGTAAAAGTTGAGAAGTTCATATTCCCTGCAGACTTTGTGATCCTAAATTCCAAAGTTGACTTCGATGTCCTATTATCTTTGGAAGACCATTCCTAGCCACTGGAAGAGCCCTAGTAAATATGGAAATTAGTCAACTCAAGTTTAGATTGAATGACGAATAAGTCATTTTTAATATTTATAAGTCTGTAAAGCATCCAGATGAGTTCAAGAGTGAAGTCTAAGTAATTGGTGAAGTCTGAGTAATAAATTTTCCCAAGTCATGTCGCGACGATAAATCAGGCACTACTTACGAGGGAACCCAAGGGTTTTTTATGTAATAGCATAGTTTGAGCTCTATTTTCAATTTTTGGATTCATAGGTAGTTTATTTTCTTGTGTTTTGATTGTAGTAATGGGCATTGGACTGGTTGCATATAGGATAACAATGTATTTTATGAAGAGTATGCAGGTATAGGACCAAGTCAGACAGTTTGGTTGAGAAGAGCATCAAGTGAGTCTATAGACTTGCTTTACGAGCCGTAAAACACTTTATGACTCGTACCCCATATTGTAGATATTTCTGGTAAGTGGAAAATATATGCTCTAGTCCACGAGCCAAATTTATGATTCATAAATAAAACTACCGGTCATGAATAGGAGTCGTGGACCGCAGGTAAGTTTTCTGAATATTTGCTAAGTGTTGAGGGTTACACGACCATTTCTATGCGTCGTAAATTATTTCATGACTCATAGACTGGTTTTGAAACCTCGTCTTGAAAACTAGGGTTTGGATGTTCTATGAAACCATGATTTACGAGCTATAAAATACTCTACGACCCATAATTGGGGTTTTGTAGAGTCCAGGCCCATTAACTTTCAGTTGACTCAGTCAATGTATAAATAGATGGGTCAAATTATTTTGACCCCATTCTAACCTAAATTTACAAAATTGACCCAACTGAACCCCACCACTTATTCTTCAATTACCACTGGCCATTGTGCACTCCTTTTTTGGCAAGAATTCTGATAGCTTAGGGTTTAACACCTACTCACCTCCTTCATCTTCTTCAATTTAATTACAATTATTGGTACTTTTTTGGTTTATTATAACCCTTGATTTGCCTTGTTTTAATGATTGATTTGAAAATTGCGAGGGGCATGGTGTTTAGACACAAAAATTCATATTTAAATTTAAATTGTGTTAGTCGAATTAGATTGCCCATGTTTGAATTATTGATTGAGTCCAGAATTGGGCACTTTGGCCTTTGGTAGGTGCTTCGTATAGTTGTTGTGCTATTAAGCCACTCACCATATGAAATTGACTGATTATATTTGTGAATTAGTGGGTAAGGACATAGGTATATGATCTTGATTAAACTCAATTTGAAGTGGTCGGAATCATAGGATAATTCATGCTTGATCACTTTTGATGGGGTTATGTGTGTTGAACATGTTAGGCAGTAAGGGTTATGGTACTGGAATCATGTGGGTGCATGTGTTTTTGCTTCGGTGCTTGTAGTTAATTCATTGAAAAAGTAATTTAGGGTCTGTGTGATGGCCTTAGAAACTTAGGTGACTAAATTTTCTAGTTCACGAGTGGCTTTTACATTCCAAGTAGTAATCCACGAGATGTAATTACCCTTCATACAATATTTTAGAAACATGATATTTCTGAGTGTCCATCAGAGGAGACCTTCTACGAGTCATAGATCACTTTACAACATGTCGATGGGTCTTATAGATACCTACCTAGAATTAATTACTCAATAGAAATCTCTATGACCTAGTCTACGACCCGTAAAATACTTTTTGAGTCATTCCTAGTCTCGTAGACTTTTCAAGTAACAAAGATTGTTTGAACCACTATCTACAAATGCTCTTGATAGCTCATAGTATCCACTACGGCCCATAAAGGTACTTTCATAAAGCGCTTCTGCAACAAAACTCAGATAATGTTTTGCATTCCAATTTCTATTTATTGGGGGCTAACTAGGTGCGTTTATGTTTATGTTTCAGGTGCTATGGCTCCAATGTGATGAGATATGGACCATGCAGAGGAGGCTGAGAGATAAGCCTTTAGATGATGACCAAGACATTTAGCTTAGTAGATCACTAGAAGTACTGGATGTTAGCCCGGATACGAAGGCAAATAGACCACAGACATGAGCCGCTACTAGAGTTGGGCGTACTCAGGCTCTTATTGCTCGCACTCCCAGTCTAAGGAGGGAAGCAACGATGAGAGTGGTTTAGCACAGAATGATCAGAGGCAGAGTCCTTTATTGCACCCTGATCATAATCATCTACACCAGATTCTCTCACTAGCAAAGGTGCGTCGAGGGTATGCGAGAGATATATATTGAGGGAATACAACCAAGAGAGAGGGGCAAGCTTGCCCGCTCTATTAATGAGGAGCCAGAGTCATCGCCAACAAATTCGATTGTATCCCCGACCTCTAGGATATGATGATTACATATGGGCTCAAATAGCTAACCAAATCTCTTAGGCGATACTCCCCAACCATGGTGAAGGAGTTTTATGCCTTATATACAACTACCATCCAGCTCACTCTTCCTAAAGGGAAAAAGCCCCTCGCTCAGCCCAGATTGACTGAGATGAGAGTGAGGGGTCATAGGGTAGATATATCTGAAGCCACCATCAGTCGTATGTTATTTGGTCCTGAATTTCATTCCCCCAGATCCACTGCAGAGTTTAACTATAGGGTGGGGCAAACGAGGGACACATAGGTGGTGAAAGATCTACAAAGGTAGGCCACTTTAATAAGATGGTTGGATGGGTACATTGTTAAGCAGGGTTTGAAACCTGCATGGTTGCCAATCATATGGAGCCTATATCAAGGCTTCGCTCAGTTTCCCTGTCAAGTTTTGGGGGACGATTGTTCATTCACACATCTGGCCTACACTTGCCAATAATACTCCGATGCCAGACCATGTAGTTTAGGTTGCCAACAAACCCAACCCGGACATTTCATCAAACACTTGGCGGGTGTGTAATGCTAGTATAAAATCATGAAATATAGAAATAAAATCATGCAAGAAAATCCATTGTAAAACCATCAATCAACACCTTACAACACCCTCATGATCTACACATTAAAAACCCTCATCAAATCTATTATTAGATCCAAGATTTAGAGCTCAAAACAATCTAAAACAATAATACTTTCATGAACTAATATCATTATGCAATAAATTTATCAATGTAAAAGATCCACATGTAAAATCAACTTTAAATCATGCAATATTAGTTAAAGGGAGGCTTAGGCACCATGGGTGAAAGGACCCAGTGGTTCAACACCACATACCTTAGCTTTGGAGAAGCTCTTTGGTGAAGATTGAAAATGGAGGCTTAAAGCTTGAAGGAAATCCTTAGTTCTGGATTAGAGTTTTGAGTCTTGAATTTTGGAGTGAAAATATGGTTAAGTATTTTGGGGAGTATTGGGGGAACGTTTAGGATGACATGAGGGTAAAATATGACTAAGTATATATAAAAACATGTTTGGAAACACTTAGGCCCAAGACATAAAAGTCTTGGATCGAGACAACAAAATTAACACTGCTCCGCGCTAGAGGCACGTCGTGGAGCCATCGCGGATCGCCTCTGCAAATTGAAATTTTGGAGAAATCAAATTTTGCTGCGGTTGCTCTAAAATTGGAGTTAGACCCTTTTTCCCCTAAGTTGAACCCCCTGAACAAGAGTATAATGTCGGATTTCGAAATAACAAATAGATTTTTAGATATGTGGAAAACAAGATTCTAGGCACGTTTTTAGGAACTTTTTGGGGTCGTTACAATATCTACCCTTTGGGAACATTCGTCTCTGAGTGAAAAAGAGACATATATGAAAAGAGTGATCATAACCAAGTCAGCGCCCAACAAGAATGCAATAATACATTTAAAACACCATTTCCAAAATCTCAACATAAGTGTAAAATCATCTTAAGTTTGCCAACTTAAACATGAATGTATATGAATGGCATAGGGGGCTGAAACATGAGACCTGGAATCATAAAAGGGACTTGACTTGTTATCATAGGCTTGAATAGTATGAAAGAGATTTGGATATTGCTTTCCATGCCTATTCCTCGAGAGAAACTTTTGACTAGATGAACCTTCCAAGGAGCTTTACCGAATACCACATCCTTATCAGTCAATCTTCACTCATTATCACACAACTCCTCCACCGGACCTTCTCAAAAGTCAACTCTTGCATTACAAAACCCATAACTTCAAGGAGTTCTATACCATTAGAGTCACCAACACATCCCCATCATTTTAGAATAATGAAAAACCAGACGAACCATGACCTTAGGCAACTCCTATCCAAATGCAACCTTACCAACTTCCTCTACACTCTAAAAGGGCTCACAACCATATCTCCTTGTTAACCTTAACCAAACCTATTCCACTTGTTACCACAAACCACCATGTCCCCCTTGGGAGACAATCCCAACACTACCATCTCTCCACGCAAAACTTCCAACCCTAATAAGAGGGAATAAAGGCCTTGCTTAAAGTAGACCTCCTCAACCAAAGAAGATTTGGATCCACAAAGAACACTACACTGCCGTTCTCAACTTCCCTCAACCTACCTCCAACCTAGCAAACTGATGGACCCCGCTAGTCTTCTATTTTCCACCATTATCCATATATGCTAAGTTACACTTGGGCACCCTACTTAGAGCAACAACCACTACACTAGCCTTACCGAAAAAAAAACTAATGCACAATCATATCAAGGTAGGGTTTAAGATCCTAATCTAGGGACCCATAAACATAGCCAATGTATAAATCAACCAAACAACTCCACCACTACTAATGATTTTCACTTAGGGACCAAAGTCAAACCAAAGATCAACCTTAGTGAAGTGACTGACCCATTTTAATTGCCCACATAGGCCAACCATCCTCAACCGTCATATTACAACTATACGGGTTATACACTTATTGGAAACACGCCACACAAGTAGCCTAAACTACCCCAAGACCTCCAACACATCAAGCTATGTTCAACCAAGATAACGTAATAAGACTCCTACGCAACTAGAACAAAGGAAACCCTTAGAAATCAATTGAACCTCAAGACAAGAATGGACCTTCCTCTTTTGCTACCACTTGACAACTCCCCACTCAAAGAAGCGTTCATTAGCGAGTCAGGATATAACTCTTTGGGTCCTGCCATCCATGGAGACAGAACATGCGTACAACTATCCTATCTCAAGTATAACATCAAAACCACCATACCAATTCCAACATGTCACAAGGCTAGACCTAATGCAAAATGAACACAGATCAATACTTATGGACTTTCTAGCAACCATATACTCACGCAAGACATAGACGCCAATGGTTAACATTGCAATTCAAGACACACAAGAGGCTCATTAGCAACTAAGAGAATAAGGGAAGAAATAATGGCACACCATCCCCAATAAGACACACATATCAAAGCCTAGGAAAATTAAACTTACCGGTAGCAACATCGGGCACCTCATCTACTTCTTGCCTCCTTTGAAGAGCGTAGAACCAATTACACCTAGGAGCATCCCCTTGATCAACCTTACCACCTCTACCCCTTTTGCAACTAAGAATACAATCTATTATCTTGTGAACCTCTTCTCCATAACTATGACAAGCATTGGTCTTCCACAAACATGCCCCACCATGGTACCTTCCACACCGCTTGAGTTATTCAACCCATAAATAGCCATCCTCTTATTTGATGCACGGCCGGACTCTAGATCTTGGGAGCCACCATCAAATCGAGCCCTATTAGCCTCATTACTCCTTCTTTTACTCAACTTCTCCTCCTCCATTTGCTCAGATTAAGTCATCAACCGAGAAAATTCCATGTCACTAATTAGCAAGGCAGACTGGAATTCTTCAGTCACCAAGTTGGAGACCCCATCACAAATTTATTTATCTTAGATCTAGGATCAGCCACCAAATGAGAAGCAAACTTTGAAAGTTGATTAAACTTGAGCTCATACTCCCTCACACTAAAAGAACCTTGCTTCAAGTTCAAGAACTCTACCAACTTAGCTTCCTTAAGCTCAAGAGGGAAGACCCGATTAAGGAAAGCCCATTTAAACTCCTCCTATAGCACTACAAAACTATATCCCTTCTCCCTCTCCCATTGATCGTACCATATTTCTGCTACCCCTTTGAGTTGGTACATCGCCAACTCCACCTTTTCATTTGGCCTAACACCCATGTAATTCAAGATCTTCTTGACCTCATCAATAAACTCTTATGGAACTTCATCCACATTTTATCCATAAAACACCGGAGGATTCATCCTCATGAAGTCTCTTACCCTAGCTCGCGGGATAGTAACATGAGGGGCTTGGGCCCCTTGTTGGACTTGATTGGTGACCACTTGGGCAGGCATAGTGAGAGCATCCCGGAGCTTACCATTGGTAGGTTTCTCCTCTGGAGTTTGGGACCTTCTTCCTCGGGTATTTGGCATGATCTAGCATAGCAAAGAACAATCGTTGGGGGGAAGAAATTTACCACCACTCTATGGTACAACTTAGAATTTGAAGAAAGGAAACACTTCCTAAAAGCATCATAGCATTCTATTCATAGTCATGGCACGCTTCTCAACTATGAATAGGATTCTAATCGATGCAGTGCATTGGACTTCGAGGATCTATCAACCTAATGCTCTGATACCATCTTTGTCACGACCCAAGCCTAGGTCCTAGACATGACTAGCTAATGGGGAAGCCGAACGAACCCAGACAAGCCTCATAGCATATTATCACACATCCATGGTCGCGGAAGCAAGACATAATAACATAAGAAAGATAAACAAGGGGAATTGGGACTAAGGGAGCAAAAATTATATTTAAATATCTTGGATATCATAAGTGAGTCAAAGTTCAAGCATAATACATATTTTAGTCCAATAACACCTCTAACATAGAACTAAGTGAGGGCCAAGACAAGCAATCGGGCTCATCTCATAGTGAAGTATACCAAAAAGGAATGATAGTCTTAAATACATAGCAAAGGAACATAGATATTACCCTCGGACATGAGGACTCACCAACTTGCTTGATTAGATATCACTAGCCACGTGAAGGAGCACGATGACCAAATGGAGCTCTGGTCCATACATGGTGATATCATGTAGGCAAGAGTATGCATTAGTACGTTTGGATGTACTAAGTATGTGGGATGCAATACAATAAGAGATAAGATTTATAATCAACATGCATAACAATAGACAATTGGCATAGTATAGATATATGACATGTATGATCAATGCATAATTAAAACATGCTTAAGTGACTCATGCTCATAAAGGATATTATTTGTGAAGAATAGACCAAGTGAACTACTTCCCAACTCTAAGGCACACCTTTCTGGTGATTCAGGCTTGATACCTCCTAAACAAGGCATCCGAGGCTTGAGTCCCCCTCGTTAAGGTGATTGAGCCTTGGCACCTTCTCAACAAGGTGATTGAGGCTTGGTACCACCTCAACAAGACGACCTCGGCATGGCACCCCCTCGTCAAGGTGATTAAGAGTTGGCACCCTCTCAACAAGGTGATCGAGGTATGACACCCCCTCAACAAGGCAACCAACTTGCACTATTATATACTTTTCATGAATTCAACACATGTACAACATACTTTTATCATCATAAATTCATCATATACCTATATTTCCTCTCATCATTGTACATCATATGCATATCGTTGTTTCATCATCATTCCGTCATCATTTTATTATCATATAATCATCATAATATACTATTTAACTCATAAGACATGCATTGGACCTTCAATTCCTCAAGAAACCCTACCTAGACATTTTATCAAACACTTGGTGGGTGTGTAATAGTAGTATAAAATTATGAAATATAGAGATAAAATCATGCAAGAAAATTCATTGTAAAACCATCAATCAACACCTTGCAACACTCTCGAGGCATACACATCAAAATCCCTCATCAAATCTAACTTTAGATCCAAGATTTAGAGCTCAAAAGATGCTAAAGCAACCACATCTTCATAAACTAAAATTATTGTGCAGTATATTTCTCAATGTACAAGATCCACATGTAAAATCAACTTTAAATCATGCAATATTAGTAAAAAGGAGGCTTAGGCACCATGGGTGAAAGGATCCAATGGTTCAACACCATATACCTTATCTTTGGAGAAGCTATTTGGTGAAGATTGAAAATGGAGGTTTGAAGTTTGAGGGAAATCCTTAGTTCCAAATTAGGGTTTTGAGTCTTGAATTTTGGAGTGAAAATATGGTTAAGTATTTTGGGGAGTATTGGGGAATGTTTAAGGTGATATGAGGTTGAAATATGACTAACTATAAGTAAAAACTCATTTGGCAACACTAAGGTCCAAGACTTAAAAGTGTTGGACCGAGACAACAAAGTTGGGAAAAATTAACATTACTCCGCGACAAACGCACGTCGCGTAGCCTTCGCGGATCACCTCTGGAAATTGAAATTTTGGAAAAATCAAATTTTTCTATGGTTGCTCTAAAATTAGGGTTAGTCATTTTTCCCCCTAAGTTGGACCCCCTGAACAATAATATGAAATCAAATTTTCTAAATAACAAATGGATTTTTAGATATATGGAAAATAAGATTCTGCGCTCTTTTGAGGCACATTTTTAGGCACTTTTTTGAGTCGTTACATACTAATTAACTCTCTTTGTTTTGCATGTTTATGCTGGTGGCCAACATTAGAATCCCCCTAGTGTCACTGACTAGACTAAGTTAGTAATGAATAGGAAATGAGATTCATTAACAGGATTCGATTGATATGTTCTCATCTAATCAACCAAACTGGGCCAATGGGAGGTTGTACTGGCACTAATAGGTAATGGTTAGTAATGCACACTATGGATATGGGCCAAGTCATATAGTGAAATTCACCTCTCACCTTTGATCAAAGGCTTGGTGAACTCAAATTACCGTTCTGCATGCTTTACACAAGATAAGAATTAGGTTATCCGATAATACTGAGTTGAGGAATCATGGGGAACACTATACCCTAGTTTCTCTCTATTATTGACTTCTCTCTTATAATAGTGAGTTTTATTTTCTCATTGATTATGGCAAACTCCTCCACTTAGGGAATTAAGTTAGATAATTATTCAAATTGTAATTCGCTAAATTCTCTTGAGTCTATGTATTTCCTGTGGCTTCGACCCTAACCTTGGTTAAGTTATATATCTTGACAATGACTTCTTTGTTCTCTAAAAGAGAGGTGTAACTTGGGTAACATCACTAGGATATGGAAGAAGCAATGAAATCCAAATAGCCCGAACTCTTTTACTCCACTGAGGAAAATGCAAAAATTTGAGTTTTGGCATAACAAGTAAGTATATGTCTAATATTCTGTGTTAATAATAATAGTATGTGACTTAGTCTTGAACTTGTTAGAGGTGACTAACTATACTATCACTCGAGGATGAATGTTCCTAAAGGAGTGGAGCATGTAACACCCCATATTTTCTGCACGTTTGTCCTAATTATATGACACTTGATATAGCCTTATGGTATAGGTGAGGGGCTAAGTTTATCATATGAATGGTGGTAATTTTAGTTGGGTCGAGAGGTGATGCAATGTCCTACATAAATTAGCGGGTGTGAGTCTGCATTCAAATTTGGGATAATGAGGTGCTACTTGAGTTGAAAGTTTAAAGTGAAGTATTAAAATAAAACATAGGGGATTAAGGATTGGAAAAATGAAGTAATATTAATGAGTTGCTTGCTTGACTAAATTAAGCTAGTACATGACAAGTAGGTGCATCGCCTACTTGGACTTCTTAACCAACTTAATGAGAGGTCTAGTTGTATTACCGATCTATGCTAAATAAATTTAGTAGGGGGAACTAGGTGTATCACCTAATTTGACCCTTGAGAAGCTTAGAAAATGGCTAAGTAGGTGCATCAACTACTTAACAATTTGTAGGCAACAATGACCAGCATAAGGATTGTGGAGTATCCATATTATAGGTTCATATTTACTTCATTTTCCTCCTCATTATTACATAGAAATATCAGATTTCACCCCATTATTGTCCCCTTCTCTAAAAGCATATAACAACTACCTCAAAATACTTCTAGAGTTTTTTGAGAAATAATCCTCCTTTCCAACCATCGTAAGTGCAAATCCTATGGGTTTAGGTTGATTTGTACATAAAATACTACTCTTTCATGATTCTTATGTTTAGAATATGGGGGCATACTCTTCCTTAACTTGACTCCCAACTCTTCTTTATTACTAAGAGAGTTTTCTCTTCTTATTTTGTTGAAGTGAGAAAAGAAGTTTAATCTCATGAAGGAGAACACGTTAAGAGGGAAAATTTTTCCTCTCTTTATGGTAGTTTCGAATGGAGAATTGTATGCATGTTCGTTGCGAAAAACTCAAGAAAGGTGGTCGGAAGCGCTGGTAATATTTTGTAATTGTACTAAATGACATTGAGGATGTTTAGGAGCTGCATCCATTTTTTTTAAGAGGCGGTAGGGGGCCTCATGGAATTGTTCATGAGAGTTATAATGAGGCATGAAGTGATTAGTTATTTTATCCAACTTTTTTTCAAATCCTATGAAGGATATGTTGGACCTATGTAATGGTCGTTTTATGTGTAATTTTTATGGGGCCAGCTTGGGGTAATTTGTGCAAATGGTGTGAGATATGTTGATGTATAAAACGAGGGTTCGGTAGTTCCCCATTATTGTAAGGGTTGTGTGGACCTACTATCCATCACGTAGTTAGCTACTATTTTGTGGGGAGCAATATGCAATTATCTACTAACGTTAGTTCAATCATGATTTATATTGTTGAATTAATGTGATAAAGGGAGCCTGAAATATGGTAATTGTGTGGATCCAAAAATAGGTATGTAAGTCTATCCTATTCTGTATTTTTTGCCATAAAATCCAATAATCATGTCACTATAAATAAGGGATCTTACCAAGAGTTATTCCATGGTGGTGTTGCCTATTAGTAAATCTGTGTTTTTACTTTACCAAGCACTAGCATGAGGATTCTTCTTTCATTCATGAAGCCAATTGTGTCACATAAATTCCTATGTAGTATGTCTATGTCACATTTGTTTCTTATATTACTGTACTGCCCTAAGAGACCATTATCACGTCTTATATTACTGGTACGTAGTTCCAAGGCTCAAAATATCATGAACACCAAAGTAACAATCTCAAAGTATTAAAGAATAGCTTGAAGCAACGTTCACAATGTGTAGGCGGTATCCTAGGGGCAAGAGCCTACCATGGGTTGATCTTACATGGTTCATAAGGGTGGCAGCCCAGGGATAGAAGCCTAGCAAGGGTCGATCCTAATTTGTACAGTTGTGAGGACAGCATCTCAGGGTTAATGTGCCTAGCATAAGTCATCATCTTTTACCAATGATCATCTCGTCATATATAATATATCCCTAAAGAATTTATAAAGTACTAAAGAGTAATTAAAATAATGTAATGAACATGGTTCCTCTAGTATAACCCTGGTGGTCTTTTATTATGGTCTTTGCATTTATATATTGCTAATTGGTATTACTTGTGTTCTCACTTTACATATGTTGTTGTCTTACATATTTAGTACATTATTTCATACTGACATTCATTTTGGGGGATACCGCAATTCATGTTGCGGTACAGGTACTCCAGTTAGTAGACCTCCAGTGTAGGCGCACTCAACATTTATCTACTTTTGGTGAGCCCCAAGTTGATGCGAGCTTTACTGAGGTTGTAGTATATGCATTTTGGTATTGTATAATAATAGATGTAAGGGGAGGCCTGTCCCAACCTCTGTTAAGGTTTTCTATCTTATGGAGGCTTTACAGACTAATTGTATATAAGTTTAGTTGTATCATGTCTCAAAATAGTTGTGGCCTCAACTACCAAATTTGGCATGTAAGTTTTTGTAGTATCTATTTTGATCTTTAATATCTATTGCCAGAAGAAACTTGTCACTAATTTGTAGTTGTCATACAAGTTATACATTGGTTCTCTCAGGTCTCTGAGTCATCGAGTGTCTATTCGTCTTTATAGTACAAATAAAATAAATAAATGATATAATGTAAAAAAAAAGAGTTAAGAATTTTGACTTTTTGGCCCACTTCTATCCCTATATACCAGCATATTATATATGTTGTATACGTGTATACAGGCATATACAACCCTTTTTTGATCTTCAAAAATTAGTAAATCAGCTCCATTTGACTTGAAAATATCCAAAAAGCTATTCGGGAAAGGAGTTGAGCTCCATGGCCCAATGATGGGTGCAAAAGAATTAATATGGAGTCCAATGGACTCGATCCAAAGGGGGTTCATACATAAAAATAAAATAAGACTTAGAATAAATATTGAAGTAATAAGTAACTACTGAGTTGCTATTGATTTATAAATTAAAGTAAACAAAAATGAAATAAATTTGGAATAAAGAGGAGGATCACAACAAAATCCTAAAATCTTGCCTTAAGGACCTAGTTATATGCATTAAATGCATATGCTAAATAAAATGATGATTACATAAGGCACAACTTTACTAAGACTAACTTTAGGGATTATGAAGTCACAATTCCCTCAAATAGTAATAACAACAAAGCCTTTCTGCACACTTGTAACCAAAATTGAGTTTAGGCTAAACACCTTAAGAATATATGAAACTGACTATCTTTAAAATAGAAGATCAAGGCATAGCCCTTATTTTAAACACTGATAACTCTTAAACAGTGAATTCAAACCAAATAACACTACTTCAAAAAGTTTAGTTATTATATCATGAATTAGATGCACGAATATGAACTTACTTGTTGTTTTGCTTCATAGTATGACAAAGAAACCACCAAGGCAGCCTGCATATTCTATAATATAATCCAACAAATCACAAGCGGAGGAATCAAATAGGACCAAATGACTATGAAACAACTAATACAAACACTGATTTATAGATATAGATATAGATATAGATATGTAGAAATATGTATTACTAAGTCCAAATACAATACAATAAGAGAAAAACAAAAAGGAAATTACAAGCTACAATTATACAAGGAAACATAATTGAATCTGAAACTAGAAGTCTAGAATGGGGTTGAGAAGATAGAAGAAGTAGAAGTGGTTATTCAAATCACAAATGACTTCCTTATCCTTTCCTACACGCATTCTCACACTTTTATACCAACTCCATAACTGACTCTTGCCTTTTACTCACATGACTTTGCTTCCAGACCACAAGTAATTTGTCCAACCTTTTAGGTGGAATTACTCTGGTCCAATAATACAAAAATCATCAATCGTTGCATCCCCATTATCATCAAAATTAGCAGATGTATCAATCTATTTCACAACATTACTCCCCTCCTAAAATTTGACTTTATCCTCAAGGTTGAAGTCATCTACTAAATTAAGTAAGCCTCTACAAATTCACTAGTAGTGCAGCCCAAAATATACTAAGTTATAGTAGCAAGTTCTCTTCCATACAATGCTTGAAATGGTGTCACTCCAGCAGACGTTTGATATGAAGTATTGTAAAAAAAATCAGTCCAAGGGAGCAGGGTGACAGATTGGTGTCACGACCCAAGCATAAGGCCTAGACGTGACACGACAAATGGAGAATCTGAGGGAACCCCAAACAAGTCTCTTAGCATATCAATCACACATCCTTGGTCGCGGAAGCAAAATAACAACAATGAGAGATTTAAAAAGGGAAGAGGACCAAGAGAAGTCTATGATAATATAAAACATTGAAGATTCAAGATTATAGCTTAAGTACATCAAATGTTCCAACACCTCTAAACGTAGATTGGAGCGGGGGCGAAGACGCTTTCCGAGCTCACCCTCATAGTATAATGTGTTTAACAAAATGAAATATCATAAGGCAAGATTAACATAGATAACTTCCTCCTACTTGACGACCCACCAAAGCTTATCTCGAGAGCACTGATGTAGCCATGTGGAGGATGATCGAGAGCTGCTCCGGTTTCTACGTGATAATATCATGTACGCATAGAGTATGCGTTAGTACGTTAGAATGTACTAAGTATGTAGGATGCAGTGCAACAAGATACAGGGCAACATAATCAAAATGCAAAGTCATAAGCAATGTGTAAGTATAATAACAATATGGCATGGATTATCAACACTTGATGTAAAACATGCTTGTAAATCATATAGCTTGCAAATATAGATTACATGTGTAGGTAGAGAACATAACAAACATAGACCAAGCAAACTATTACTTGAAATCCAAGGCATATCACCCCCTTGGAAGGTGATAATGTATCTACCCTCAACATCGTAGTATGGGCGTGTCACCCCCCAATAAGGTGGCTACAATATATACCCCTTAACATGGTAGTATGGGCATGTCACCCCCCAACAAGGTGGCCGACGTACCTGCCTCTCCATGTGGTAGTATGGGAATGTCACCCCCCCCCAATAAGGTGATTGAGGTATCTACCCCTCAACATGGTTGTATGGGCATTACACCCCCAAATAAGTTGATTGGGCATGTCACCCCCCAAAAAGGTATGGTCAACTTGCAACACTATAGATACTTTTCATGAATTCAATACGTACATGCAAACCCGTAATCATCATAAAGTCATCTGACTTGTAAACCATGTAATAGACTATCAATAACGTAAGAATCCTTGACAATATATTTTATCAAACACTTGGTGGGCGTCTAATGCTAGTTCAAAATCATGCAATTCAAAAGTGAAATAGTATGGGAAAACTCAATTGAATCAACCCACCAACATATAGTAAAACCCTAAAGTATGATACCTTGAAATCTTTTATCAAATCTCATAATAGATCATAATTTCATGGCTCAAAACATGCATAGGCACAATAGACAAACCATCTCATAGTATAAGCATAAAAATATAGACATGTGCTCTTAATCCACATTTCATAAAAATCCCAACATACTTTATAATCATAATCCATAATAATTAATACTCATAAGTAATACCACTTGAAAACATGCAATTTTCATAAAAAGAAAGGTTAGGCACCATGGGTGAAAGGACCTAATGGTGGAAACCCACATACCTCAAACTTGGATTTTTTTGAGTTGAACTTGAAGAGAACTTAGAGCTTCAAGAGAATCCTTGAGCTCCAAACTTAGGCTTGGAATCCGTGAAATTTGAATGAGATATCTGCTTAAGTCCTAGAGAGAGTTTGAGTGATATGAACTTGAAAAATGGCTAACTATAGGTGTTTTTACGCATGAGAGGGCATGGGGTTATGACCCTAATGCTCTTGGGACGAAACAAAAAATTAAGGAAAAATCAACACTAGTCTGTGGTTGGTCCATGAAGCGAACCCAACGCGAAGGGAAAGTTTGTACTTCTCCATGCCTAGTCCACGTCGCGGCCTAGTCTGGAACACACACTGGATAAGAAAATTTTATGAAAATTGTTTTTCACTAAGGGGCATCTAAAATCGAGGTTATGCCCATTTCTCACTTAATTTTAGCCCCCAAATCATGAATATGAAGTCAGATTCTTGATATTAGGTATAGATTTGGAGATATATGTGTAATAACCCCAAAATGCTTAAAATGTGCCTCAGAAGTGCCCGAAATCATAATTTCCAAATATTTAAAAATCCATTCATTATTTCGAAAACTCAACTTCAAATCCTTGTTTAGAGGGTCAAATTAAGTGGGAAATAGGTCTAACCCAAATTTTAGATCAGCCGTATCAAAATTCAAAAATCGCAATAAAGGCTATTTAGTAGGGTCAAATTTTAAGGGACGTATCTCTTAGCAAACAATGAATTGAGTGACTCAAGACCTACCAATTTAAATCCCTTTAAATTAGCTTTTCAACGCAGTTTGTTTCACCTAATTCTGAGTTCGGATGAAGGATTTATGCCTATTTTTGTAAGACTCGTTCATGCAGAAAATGGCGACGTGGACCTGTGTTATTTTTTGTTTCAATCAAAGACATTCAAGTCTTGGGCCCAACGGTTTCCATATGTGTTTTCACCTATACTTGGCCTTATTTCATCCTTATAACATCCTAAACATTCCCCAATATCCTCTCAAACTCTTAGACTCAAATCACACCGTAAATTCAAGTCCCAAATTCAAGACCAATCTTAAGGATTTCTTCAAGCATATCACTCAAGATCCAAGTCACTATTAAAGTCTTCTTCAAGAACTTTTCAAAAGCTAAGGTATATGGTGTTGAAATATTGGGTCCTTCCACAAATGGTGCCTAAATCCTCTTTTACTTAATAATACATGATTTAAAATTTATTTTACATGTGGGTATTAAATATTGAGAAATTTACTGCACAGTGATTTTAGTTCATGAAAGTATGGTTGTTTTAGCATGTTTTGAGCTTCAAATCTTGGATTTTAATGTTTAATTTGATGAGGGGTTTCAATCTGAATATCTTGGCAGGTGTTGCAAGGTGTTGGTTAAAGGTTTTATGACTTATTTTCCTGCATGATTTCATCTCTAAATTTCATGCTCTTTTACCCTCATTATACACCTCCAACGTGTTTGATAAAATGTCTGGTTATGATTTTTTGAGGAATTGAAGGTCCAAAGCATGAGATATAATATGAATGATATTATGATGATGAAATAAGCTTATGTACATGATTATTCCTTCATGAGGTATTGCATTAGAGCTTATGATGAATCCTATATAAAGTGTTGCATAGACAATGCCCAATATAGGCAGACAATAGACTTGCCAATCTAGAATGAGGGTTGATACTCATCTCCACCTAGTTGATGGTGTGACAACATCACCAACCTAGAATGAGGGTTAATACTCATCTCCACCTAGGTGATAGGGTGGCAATATCATCAACCTATTGAGGGGTTCATACTTCAGAATGCTGGCTTGGTCTCATCTCCACATATGATATTCTATATGAGCAAGATTTACTTAAGCAAGTTTTATTTATGTATTGATCATACATGTCGTGTTGCTATATTAGGCCTATTGTCTATCGTTTTGCATTTTGGTTTATGATGTCTATCTATTATTGCATTGCATTCCACATACTTAAAATATTCAAATATACTAACGCACACTCTTTTCTATATGATATCACCATGTAGGAACCAGAGCTCTTATTGATTCTTCTTGTGGCTAGATGGATTGTTCAAGTTAGCCTTTGGTGAGTCATCCATTCCGGGGACAAGGACTATTCTCTCATACTATGTATTAAGATTCCCTTTACTTTATCATATATTTATTATATGAAGGTAATCCCAATTGTATGTCTTGGCTCTCAGCATGATCAATATAGTAGAGGTGTTGTCGGACAAAGCTATGTATTTATGTTGTGAGTTGATTCTATTATCTCTTGACTCTATGTTACAACAAGTTCTCCCTTAGCTTCTTTTTTTGCCCTTATTTCCATTCTTCAAATGTCATTTAATAATTTCTACGACCATGGATATGTAATTATATTCCATGAGGCTTGTTTGGGGTTCCTTCAGGTTCCCCATTCATCTGTCACATCTAGGCCCTAGGCTTGGGTCGTGAAAAAGGTGTTATCAGAGCAATAAGTGGATAGATCCTCAGAGTCCAACAAACCACATAGATTAAGTCTTATTAATGGTTGTGTTGTGCTCCATAACTATGAGTAGAAGGCTATGAGATGTTTTAGGAAATGTTTCCCTTCTTCATGGTCTATGTCGTGCTTTAGAAGTAAGATAGGGCTTTCCCTTCTTCATGGTATGCGAATGTTCTTTGCTCCTTTAGTTGATCATGCCTCTTCAAGGAGGAAGGCGAAGGAAGGTAAGTAGAAGGTTTTGATTTTAACGGATACGAGTTTCACTAATTCTTCTTTATTCTTTTGGTTGATAGTGGGGTTCTTGTGTGCTCAAGTAGTTATGTGGACCTTTGGTATCTATTTTCTTTGTTGGATATATTGTTGCTAGAAAGTTCCTAGGTGTTCATCTGGGTTTCTATTGCATTAGGTCTTGCTTTGTGGCTTGTTGGATTTGATGTGGTGGATTGTTATGTTGTACTTGTGATGGAATAGTTGCATGCATGTTGTGTCTCAATGGATGGTGGTACCCGTAGAGTCAGGATCCGCCTCCATAATGAATCCATCCTTGAGTAGGAGGTTTTCAAGTGGTAACAAGGGAGGTAGGTCCATTCGTGACTTAAGGTACAATTGGTCTCTAAGGGGTTGCATTTTTCATCTTATGAGAATAGGAGGTGTTGAATCTAAGTTGATTGGTTATAGAATTGTCATTGGTGATAGATGAGGCATTGAATGTCCCTTTTCAATGTTTAAAGTTGGGGTAGTGTCTTTTGGTTAACTAGCACACTGATTATACCTATAAGTCTCATGAGTAAGATCTAGTCCTTACCCTTATAGGTTTATGGTGGATTTGTTGATGATAATGTAGTTCGTTCCATGATGAGGTAGTACATGTGAATCATTTGAGGATAGTACTATGTGTTCAAGGAAGAAGGTTGGGTTCTAAGTGGGTGAGATAGGAAGTTGAGTAGAGAAGTTGATTGATAATGGTGTAGTGTTCTTCAAGGCCCTTTAGAAGAGTCATTTATTTGTTTGTGTCTCTCAGGAAGCAGGTGTGGGCATGGAGGAGCAATATCTGTATCTCATTCATTCTATTCAATCACATGATAACACGTCAAGTCCTTTTTAAGATTTCAAGTCTTGCATGTTAGCCCCTATGTCATTCATATGCATTCATGTTTAAGGTAGCAAGTTTAAGATGATTTTACACTTATGGTGAGATTTTGAAAATGATGTTTTAAATGTAATGTTGCATTCTTGTTGGGGTTGATTTGTTTATGATTACTCTTTTCATATACTTTTCTTTTATATTTGGGGATGAATGTTCCCAAGGCGGAGATGTTGTAACGACCCCAAAAAAATGTCCGAAAGTGTCCCTCGGAAGTGCCAAAATTGTAATTTTCATATATCCAAAATTCTGTTTGTTATTTCAAAAATTCGACTTCATATTCTTGTTTAGAGTGTCAAATTGAGTGGAAAATTGGTGTACCCCAAATATTAGAGCAACCATATCAAAATCAGAAAATCGCAATAAATCCTATTTAAGAGGGTCAACTTTGAAGGGACATATCTCTTAGCACACAAAGCATTGAGTGGCCTTTTGAATTAGCTTTCCGATCCACTTTGTTTCACCTGATTCCGAGTTCAAATTAAGTATTTATGCCCATTTTTTTAAAATTTATTCATGCAGAAAATGCAGATTTCCAATGAGCATCCGCGTCGGCTGCGTGATGCGGACCTGTGTTTTTTTGTCCCTAATTTTTTAATTTCAATTCAAGACTTTCAAGTCTTGTGCCCAAGGGTTCCCGTTCATGTTTTTACCTATACTATTCCTTATTTTACACTCATATCATCCTCAACATTCCTCTATATCCTCTCAAACACTTAGACTCAAATTTCACTGTAAATTCAAGTCCCAAACTCAAGACCAATCTTAAGGATTTCTTCAAGGATCTCACTTAAGCTCCAAGTCTCGATTAAATACTTCTTCAAGAACTTCTGAATAGATAATGCATATGGTGTTGAACCATTGGGTCCTTCCACCCATAGTGCCTAAACCCTCTTTTACTTAATAATACATGATTTAAAGTTGATTTTACATATGGGTCTTGTACAT
Organism: Solanum ossicruentum; assembly: GCA_025774065.1. NCBI lineage: Eukaryota > Viridiplantae > Streptophyta > Magnoliopsida > Solanales > Solanaceae > Solanum > Solanum ossicruentum. The sequence goes on along the minus strand of JAOTQR010077517.1, from coordinate 2,651 downwards.
TGAGAAATTTACTGCACAATGATTTTACTTCATGAATGTATGGTTATTTTAGCATGTTTTGAGCTTCAAATCTTGGATCTATTGTTGGATCTGATGAGGGGTTTTGATATGAATGTCTTGGGGGTGTTGCAAGGTGTTGATTAAAGGTTTTACCACTGATTTTCTTGCATGATTTCATCTCCAAATTGCATGCTCTTTTACCCCCATTACACACCCCAAGGTGTTTGATGAAATGTCTGATTATGGTTTTACTTATGCATTGATCATACATGTCATATTGTTATATTATGCCTAATGCCTAACATTATGCATTTTTGATTATAAATGCCTATCTATTGTTGCATTGTGTCTCACATATTTAGTACATTCAAACATACTAATGCATACTCTTACCTAAATCATATCACCATGTAGGGACAGGAGCTCTTAGTAGTTCTTCTTGTGGCTAGATGGATTTTTCAAGTTAGTCTTTGGTGAGTGCTCCCTTTCGAGGACAATGACTATTCCCTCACACTATGTATTAAGATTCCCTTTACTTTATCGTATACTTATAACTATGAGGGTGATCCTAGTTGTATGTCTTGTCCCCCACCATTATCTATGTAGTAGAGGTGTTATTGGACAAAGCTATGTATCTATCCTATGAGTTGATTCTATTATCTCTAAACTCTATACTATGACAAATTCTCCCTTAGCCTATTTTTTTGCCATTATTTCCTTTCTTCAAATGTCATATAATTGTTTCTGCATCCAAGGATGTATAATGATATGCTATGAGGCTTGTTTGGGGTTTCTTTGGGTTCCCCATTTGCCAATAACGTCCAGGCCCTAGGCTTGGGTCGTGACAATATGAAAATTCAGATTATGGGCATTTCTGAAGCACAATTTTGAGGCGTTTCAACATCTCCCCCTTGAGAACATTCATCCCCGAATGTGAAAGAAATGTGCATAAGAGAAGTAATCATGAAGGTTTCAGCCCGATAAGAATGCAACAAATGCATTTAAACATCATTTCAAAAATCTCAACATGAATGTCAAAATTAGCTTAAAGTTGTTGACATAAACATGAACACATGCACACTGACATAATGGCTAAAACTTCAGACTTGAAATCATATAAGGGGACTTAGATTAGTACCTTCAACTTGAGAAGAGTGGAAGAGATATCGATATCGTTTTCTCATGTCCGCCTTGGCTTGCCATGTGGCACTTTCAACTTCTTGGTTCGTCCAAAGGACCTTGATGGAAGCTACATCTTTGCTCCTCAACCTCTTCACTTCTCTATCTAAAATCTCCATCGGGACCTCCTTATAAATACAATTATCTTCTACAACACCCACAACATCCAAAGGTACAATAGCACTTGGGTCACCCACACACTTTCTCAACCTATACACATGGAAGACTAAATGAACCATATTCATCTCCATAGGGAACTCCAGTTAATAAGCAACCTTACCAACTCTTCTCACAACTCTATAAGACCCTAAAACCCTTGGGCTAAATTTGCCCTTCTTGAAAAAATGGACCACACCCTTCATGGGTGAGACTTTCAAGTAAACCCAATCATCCATCTTAAACTCAAGAATTCTCTTCCTTACATTGGAATAGGATTTTTGTCTACTTTGGGTTGTTTTCAATCTCTCCCTTATTAACCCCACCTTCACCAAGGCTTGCATTACTAAATTCATATCACGACCCAAGCCTAGGGCCTAGAGGTGACATGGCAAATGGGGAACCCGAAGCCACCCCAAACAAGCCTCTTTACATATCATTACACATCCTTGGTCGCAGAAGCAATTAAACAACAATGAGAGAAGAGAAATAAGAGAAAAGGCACTAGGGGAGTCTTTCATATCTTAAAACATACAAGAGTCAAGAGAGTCATAGCTCATAGCATTTTTACAAAACTTGTCCAATGACACATCTAAACTTAAAATTTAGCGGGGGCCGAGACAACTTTCTGGGCTCACCCTCATAGTCAAAAGTATACCATAAGATAAAGAGACTCTTTGCTTACATAAGAACAAAATATATCTTCCTCAAAGTTGAGGATTCACCAAACTTTCTTGAAGAAATAGTACTACCCTTGTGGAGGAAGATGATCAAGTGGAGCTTCGATTCCTACATGGTAACATTATGTAGGCATAGAATATGTGTTAGTATGTTTGAATGTACTATGTATGTAGGATCCAATGCAACAGGAAATAGGTAACATAATTGAAAATGCATAATAAGTAAATGGATGAGCATATAGAAATATGACATGCATGAATGATACTTGAAGTAAACATGCTTATATAGAACAAATTACAAGTGTAGTAAGATACAATCATTATGGAGTCCAAGTCCTACCACACCCTTGGAAAGGCGATTGAGGTATCAACCCCTCAATTTATTAATGATTGTCACACCCCACCATCCAAGGTGATTGAGGTATCAACCCCTCAGTTCAGTTGATAGTTGTCTCACCATACCACCCATGGTGATTGAGGTATCAACACCTCAATTGGTTTATGGTTTTCTTACCCTACCATCCATGGTGATTGAGGTATCAACCCCTTAATTGCTTGATGGTTGTCACACCCTACCATCCATGGTGATTGAGGTATAGCACCCCCTCAACATGGTGTGGTCAACATGCAACACTA
>JAOTQR010077516.1:0-12106 GCA_025774065.1 Solanum ossicruentum | reverse complement strand
GTTTGTTGTATAACACCTCATATGGAGACTTGTGTTGTAACATAGAACTAGGTAGTCTATTAATCAGATACACAACAGCTAGTACATACAATCCCCAAAACATTATAGGAATTACAGCCTGAAATCTAATTGCTCTTGTTACTCCTAGCAGATGCTTGTGTTTCCTCTCAGACACCCCATTTTGCTGAGGGGTACATGTACAACTAGTCTGACGACTTATGCCAAGATCTTTAAACATCTGACTACACACTGAGTTTACAAACTCCTTATCATTATCAGACCTTACAACCTTAATGGCCTTTCGAAACTGAGTTTTGACATATGTAATGAACTGTTTAATGACCACACACATCTGACTTTAACTTTAGTGGATATATCCAAGTCATTCTTGAAAAATCATCCACTATAGTAAGGAAAAACTTGTTACCATCAAATGTAGTAGTGTTATAGGGACCCCGCACATCCCTATCCACAAGTTCAAAGCAACTGAGAGTTCTGATGTCACTTGTAGGAAAGGAATTTCTAACTTGTTTACCAAATGGACACACATTACATTTGTTTACTAGTAACACTTATGCAAGACTTTACAACCAAACGCTTGTCTAATACACTAGTAGATGCATGCCCAAACCTCCTGTGCCATAATTCTACATCTCCAGATATGATCTTACTATTGTCATTGAAATTCTTTACTACCAGCACACAATCTTTCTTGAGGTGTTTATCCTTTGACATACCAGACAAGAAGTATAGCCCATTTTCCTCTATAGCAATCTCCCTCACCTGACCATTTGAGAGATTCTGAAAGAGGCAAAAATCAGGGAAAAGAAATCCTAGTTCCCTTGTCACTTTTGAAACATACATCAAGTTGAACTTAAACCCTGGAAAATGAAACACATTAGATAATGTACTTCTAGTGGAAATACTGCTAGCACCAATATTAGCAACTTCAGACACATCTCTATTAGGCAAATAAACTTTCTTTAGTGCATCAGCATGATATACTATATTGTTGTCTAATAATTCTACATCAGCCACCATGTGATTTATTGCCCCAGTATAAATTATCCAATCATGGATGCTTTTTACTAAGAAGACAACATGGCTGTTACTTGTCAAGTCAGCATAATTAGCTGTGAGTGCAGTTGCATTTCCTCCAATCTTCAGGAGACTCAAACTTTGGTTGTAATACTCTTTGGTAAAGGGATAGAAGCCCACTTTAGCCTGTTTATTCTCAAACCCAACACTGTGCTTCAGCCCTGGCCCAGACTCTTCAGTCATCACATCGCATATATTGGCCTTGACATCATACTGATCAAGATGTGGAACAGAATTACCTAAAACCACATTATAAGCACTAACAGTAGGATTATATCCATTTACTCCCCTTCTCTTGAACCAATTGTAATCAGCAGGATATCCTACCAACTTGTAGCATACCTCTTTGGTGTGTCCTTTAATCTTGCAGAACTCACACACCACATTGTAGTTTTTCTTATATTTTGAAGGTCATCCTCTAGCATAAAAGGCTGTATCAGGATTATTAATCCCACTTACTGTAGCTATAGACTTTTGTCCTTCATCACTAATGACCATTCCATAGGCTTGATTGATAGAGGGCATTGGACTCATAAGCAATATTTGGCTTCTTGCCTGATTATAGGACTCATTAAGCCCCATCAAGAACTAAAACAATTTCAACTTTTGCAAGTGTAACCCAAACTCTTTTGACTTCTCACAATTTCAACAGGGAACTGGTACTAAAGCCTCAAATTCTTCTCACGGATTCTTTAGCTTCGAGAAATATGTAAAAATAGTTGATTTAAGAATTGCAATTTCTTTGTGTAGGTTGAATGTTCTAGATCCATCAATCTTGTTAAACCTTTCAAACAACTCATCCCATACCATTTTGCATTCGAGGCCTACATAATTCCTCCTAATAGCCCCTTTGCCACTGAGTTCATTAACCATGACAAAACCACTGCATTGACTCTTTCTCATTGATACCACACACTTCCTGAGAAATGTTTGCTTCTTGCACGATCCATCAACTAATCCTAATATGTTCCTTCCAGGTAAAGCAACTCTCATTGACCTGTACCAAATTTGGTAATTTTCAATCCCAGTTAGTTGAAAATGAGATGATTTGAGTTCCACTCACATCTGCAGGAGACAAGAACAAAGGGTGATTGTAATCAATTCTGGGCCCTTGTGTGAAACCAATCGCACTTCCACTCACATTTCCACTTGCATTTCCAGACCCAGGCAATGTTTATTGATTATCTTCCATTGTCAAGACTTTCAAGACCTTGGACTCTCTTCTTCGAACAACCAAAACAAGAACTAGTTCGACTTTAAACGAAAATCAGAATATAGAAGTAGATTGATCAGACTTTACAATCAGTCAGTCACTGGTTTGATACCATGTTAGAAGAGTATAGAGAAGATGAAGATGAGATAGGGATGAAAAAGAGATGAAGGATACTTTCAGAGAAGAGAGAAATTTGTTGTATTCATTCAATAGGAAATTTAGAACATAGTTCATTGAGCTGTATTTCCAGCTTATATACATGACATGAGACTAACTAATTTCTTAACTAACTGGCTAATTAACTTAGTTAGTTAACCTAATAGCTAAGACACTTATTCCTCAACAGAAGAAAAAGAACTAAATCGAATACTCAACTCAAGTTATGCGAGCAAAACAAAGACACATCAAATTCAATTACATTCCAGTGTATTTAAGCCATATGAAGAGCATTTTTCGACAGTTTCAACAATCAGAACCACATCTTTGCGCGATTAAGTAACATAAAGCAGGAAGGAAAGAACACGAAAAAACACAAATTACCTTTTTCGACGCAGAAACTGGAACGACGAGCCTGAATAAAGACATGCTTACACCAATATGAATCGAATTTTTCTACACCAACTCAAGATCAAGAACTTTCAACTTTGAAACTCTTGAAACTGACCAGTTTCTAAAAAAATCAGTTGGGGAAATATCAGTTGCAATAGGGTTTTTTAGAAATCAAGAACCATTAATAAAAAATAGAAATTTTATGTTCTTTTTGTGAGAAAAACCGCCCCTCACAATGGAGAAAGAGGGGAAATTTATAAGCAATAGAGTTGAGATCTTTTCAATTTGAAATTCAAAATCCTCTTTGAATCCAGGAAGAGGCTGAAAAGTCATTGAGAAAATCTTGGGTGATCTTTGATAAATTCATACACATGCCTTGGTTGTTGCCGGCATTAGTTCTGGAAATTGTTGGGTTCCGTCTAGTATTATTGAAGAAGAAGGGAGAGTGTGTGCTTGTGAGAGGAAAGAAGAAGAAAAAAAAAAAAGAGGGCGCGTGCGTGTTGTGGTGTGGGTTATACATACAAGTTGTGTGCAATGTGTAAGTATAATTATTGTGTTGAAACAGGGAATTGGGTCGGGTTAGGGGCATTTGGGCCAAGAAATTAGTCCTCAAATGGATCAAATTTGTCGGAAAAATGGGTTAAAAAGGTTGCAAGTGTAGGGAAATTAAAATTTAAGAACTTAGCCACTTGAAAATTCCAATCAAGGCCAATTATAATGTGAGCGATTTGAATTAATTGATTAAATTGATCACAAGATGAATTAATATAAAACTAATTAAAGAGCTTCTTAATATTAACAATTTAAAAGAATTAATTCAACTATGAAGTAACTGATTCTAAAAATAATTAAACTAAAGTGATTAAAGATAAAATCTATTTGAGAAGTTCTTGAAAAATTAATGAAAATATGGTATGTAACTATTAGTACTTGAAATAAATGTATATAATCTATAATGTATAAGCATAATTAAAAATAAAAGATTTAAACCCTAAAAATCACTTGAGAAATATTTTTTGCATTTTGGAAAGCTAATTATTTCAAATTGTTAAAACTAAAAGCTCAATGATTAATTTATGTTGCATAGGGTAGAAATTGTATGTCAACAAGTAGCCTCCAATAAACCCTAACTATAGTCCAACACGTTTTGCAGAGTCCCATAAAATTTCGATGTCTAGAATTAATTTTATCTTCAAAATGCTGACAAAATACATGTCCTAAATTTAAAATGATACAATTAGATTCTTTTCGCTCTGGTTGCCCACATCTTCAGGTGACCAAGCTAATTTTATATATATGTATATATATACACACGAAATAAGGGTCTTATTTATCGAACATAACATGAGTTTTTTAGTTTTCGTAATATAAAATTGGATTTATTGCGAAACTTATACAAATGTAATAAAATTGAAATTTACACAACAATTACTGCTAAATCTAAATTTGCTAACTCAGCCTTGTCGACCTTGTTTTGGTTTGATAAACTTGATTTGTTAAGGATCCAGCATAGGTTAGGTCGGATCGATCCCTGACCCCCCCGGATCCTTAGGCCAATTCAGGATTGGGCTTTTTAGTCTTAGGTTCCACGGCATGACATGAGCTATGAAGAGGTGACATATTTCCTAAAATGCCTCATAGCCTTCTATTCATAAATATCGCACACTTCACACCCATGAATAAGATTCTACTTGACACAGTAAGTTGGACACTAAGGAACATTTCAAACACTATGACTCTGATATCAAGTTTGTCACAACCCAAGCTAAACCCTAAATAACGATAAATGAGATTCCCAAAGGAACACCAAATTACCATATTTATCATATCATCATACAAGGTAAAATAATTAAAAAAAACAAATACATAAGTAGAAGCTGAACATATCCATAACTATAACATAAGAGCCATAAGAGTATACAAGCTAAGAGGAATACATCATGTCCAACAAGCCTCTAAATAATGAACGGAGTAGGGGCTCAGACATGTCCCAAGCTCAACCACAATTAAAATAAATAACAGTCTCAACATAACACAAGCTAGAAAAAAGTGAGATTTGTCCCTGAAGCATGAAGACTCACCCAATTTGGTTTAGCAAACAACCTGGATCTAGCCACGAGTATGAGAAGGATAGTCACCTACATCTACCTTGTGATATAATGTAGGCATAGAGTATGCATTAGTACGTTTGATTATACTAAGCATGTGGGCATACAATATCGTATAGATGCATAGTATAAACTGCAAGTAATGATACATGAACAATGGCACATAGATATAGAACCAAAGCAGAGGAAAGATCTACATACCAATATGCCATGAGTGTAATGATGCATGATGCGATAGTATATAAACATATGTGGAAATATCACTGTAACCGACAATAAGAGCATGCAAGCTATAACATGGAATTCTAGTGTTACCCTTACAGCAAAAAATTGGGAGCCTACTTGTCAAGGTAGGACTCTACATCTCATAAGCTATGTGGATCCACTAGCAATCCATATAGGAAAAATATCATCATTTCTATGGTAGAATATTGTTATGGGACAATGAAATCTACCAAGATCTTCTCGGTGCTAAGTCAATATCCCACGAAATACATAGTATATGCATATAGTTATGCTGGTCATAAATTATCATAGATCATCATAATTCATACTTGTATGTCATCATACTAAACTTGATCATAGTCTCATAGTTCACAGCAACATGCAGAGGAGTAGCTCATCTCATACTATGGTCTTATGTCGCCTTTCAAAATTTTGAATCTAACTGTAGGGATCCTAGGTCAATTTTAAGGTCCTAAATCCTCTACTAGGGTCCTAGGTCGTCTCTCAGAATCCTAGAATCCTAAATCTCAATATTAGGACCCAAGTTGACCTCGACGTCCTAACTTGTCACGATCCAAGCCTAGGGCCTAGATGTAACAGGCGAATGGGGAACCCAAAGGGACCCCAAACAAGCTTCATAGCATATAATTACACATCCTTGGTCGCGGAAGCAGTTAGAATGACAATAAGAGATAAACATGAACAAGGGGAATTGGGACTAAGGCTAAACTTCCATATCATAAACATCAAGACATAATATAGTCAAGACTTATAGCATAGATACAACACATGTCCAACAACACCTCTACTACATAGATAAAAGCGGGGGCCAAGACATGTAACTGAGCTCACCTTTACAGTAACGACAATAAGTACTCCAAAATACACAAGATGTAGTCTAAGCATAAGCATGATAGAAGATAGATATTGTCCTCGGACATAAGGACTCATCAAAAGCTAACTTGAGTAACTCGTCTAGCCATGTGGGGGAGGAAGATGATCAAATGGAGCTTTGGTTCCTACATGGTAACATCATTTAGACATAGAGTATGCATTAGTACGTTTGAAAGTACTAAGCATGTGGGATACAATGCAATAAGAGATAGGCAATAATCAAAATGCAAAATTATAAGCAATAGATAGCATAATAACAATATTGCACGTATGAACAATGCTTAAGTAAATCATTCTTTACAAATCATTAATCTTTCATAGAATATAATGTATAAGTGTGGGAAGAAACCTCAACTAACATAACATAAGACCAAGCGAGCTACAACTTGGAATCCCGATGTTAACCCTACACTTGAAGAAAGGGGAAAGTTACTTTCCAAGGTGAACCTCATAATAACTAAGTGGATCCACTAAGCCTTCTGTGAACCGGGTACGCACCTCTAGTTCTTGGACTTGGGTACTAGCCTCAAGCCTGAACTCAGGCACTTGACTCAAGCCCTCATGTTTAGGGTACTCGCCTCTTAGAGACTTGGGGACTTATCTCTAATCTCTTCACCTATGGTGGCACGTAGTTCTAGGACTTGGGGACTCGCCTCTAGTCCACTCAATGCTAAGTCTAATCCCACGAAATGTATAAGATAATCATACTTTAACAACATGCAATAAACATAGAGACATGGCACGAGTAGCTCTTAACATCATTTACCTCAAATGGTGAGTATAACTTCAATCACATGAATGGGTCATCATCAACATTATCCTTTGCATTAACATTAACATCAGAGGCTCACACGAGGTATAATCTTAGAAAAAGGGGCTTAATTTGGCCCTACAACACCATCAACATTTTCATGATTTAAAGACATCTTTAGAAAGTTCATAATCATCATAAAGTCATTTGAATCATAACTCAACCAATAGATCATCAGAACTTAAAGAATCCTTAAAAAGACATTTTATCAAACACTTGGCAGGTGTGTAATGCTAGTGTAAAACTATATAATTCAAGAATGAAATCATGCTAGAAAATTCAATGTAAAACCTTCAATAGATACTTGGTAACTCCCTCAAACAATATACATCAAAACTCTTCATCAAATCTTACAATAAATCTTAGATTCATAGCTCAAAACATGCTAAAACAATTACAATTTCATAAACCCCAACATAGTGTACAATGATTTTTATAATAAATAGGACCCATGAGTAAATCAACTTTAAAACATGCAAATTTAGGTAAAAGAAAGCTTGGGCATCATGGGTGAAAGAGACCCATGAAAGAAACCCACATACCTTAGCTTTGGAGATGAACTTAATGAAGATTGGAGATGGAGACTTGAAGCTTGGGTGCAATCCTTAAGATCCGGAGAGGGTTTTGGCACTTGAAATTTGAGAGAAATATAAGCCTAAGTGTTTGTGTGAATATTGGAGAATGTCTTGTATGATATGAAGGTAAAATATGGCTAAGTATAGGTATTTTCACGTGTGGGAAAGCTTAGGCCCAAGACCCAAAGACCATGGACCGGACAACAAAAACTGGACAAAAATAACACAGAGGCGTATCGTGCTAAGAATACGCACTACACACTGTAATTTGACACTTTAAAATTTTAGATTTTTCTACGGTTGCTCTAAAATTCGGGTTAGACCCATTTCTTACTCAATTATGCCCTTGAACAAGAATATGAAGTCATACTTTTGAAATAACACACAGATTTTTAGATATATGAAAATTATGATTTGGGGCACTTCTGAGGCACATTTTCAGGCACTTTTTGGGGTCGTTACAATATCTCCCCCTTAGGAATATTTGTCCCCGAATGTCAAAGAAACATACAAGAGAAGAATAATCATAAAAAGACTATCCCCAAAAAGAGTGCAACAACACACTTAAAACACCATATTAAAAAATCTCAACATAAGTGTAAAATCACTATAAACCTTTTCAATGAAAACATGAATGCATGCAAATGACTTAGGGGTTAGAACATGAGACTTGATATCACAAAAAGGGTTTGACATGATACCATACGCTTGAATAGAATGAAAGAGGTGCGGGTATGCTTTTCCATGCCTATTTCGGCTCCCCCGGAGGGCACTATCGACTTGGCAATTCTTCCAATGGGCCTTGACAAACACTACGTCTGCATCAATCAACTTCTTCATCCCTTCCATCTATTACCTCCACCGAGACCTTCTCCTAAGCTAACTTATCCCCCACAACACCCACAACCTCAAAGAGTTCTATGACACTAGAATCACCAACACATCCCCTCAACCCAAAAGCATGAAAATCGGACAAACCATAACAATATCACTAGGTAATTCCAATCCTTAAGAAACCTTACCAACCCTACTCTACATCGTACAAGGGCTCACAATCCTAAACTCAATTGTCAACCTTCAACCCACCTAGTCCACTTGGTACTAAACCACCATCTCCCCCTTGGGAGACAACCTCCACTCTACCATCTCTTCACCCAGAACTTCCAACCCTAATAAGATGGAATCAAGGCCTTGCTTAATCTAGACCTTTCCATCTAAAGAAGATTTGGAACCATCAAGAATACTACACCACCATGCTCAACTTCTTCCAACTTAACATACCAACCTATCAAACCGGTGGACCTCTCAAGTCGCCTCTTTTCCACCACCATCAACATATGCTAGGCCACTTAGAGCACCGACCACAACATAAGCCTTGTCGTGGAAATTAATGCACATTCATATCATAATCCTTAAGTAGTTCTAACCACCTTCTTGTTATCTTCTATTCACACCTATCATATTTAGCGAACAACCCCTCATCATCCAAGGGTTGCAACACTACCCCCAAATGATTCAAAAGCTCCAGTTAAATCAATGCACCACTACTAGGGACCACCACTAACATGTCAAGGTAGGGTTTTAAGACCCTATTCATGAAACCCATGAATGTAGCCAGTGCATAAGACAACCAAACAACTCCAACAATACTCAAATGCTCACCCCTAGTCTAGAAAGACACTTAGGAATATCACCTACCCTCATGCTCACTTAGGGATAAAACCCAAACCAAAGATCAATCTTAGATAAATGACTAACCCATCGTGGTTGACCAAATAAATCGACCATCCTTAACCATCATATTACAACCTTACAGGTTCTACACTTATTAAAGCATGATATGCATATAACCAATCCACCCCAAGACCTCCAAACCCACCATGCCAAGCTCAACAAGACCACAAAACAACACCTCATGAAAATGGGGCAACCCCTATAGACCCATCCTAACCACAATAGACTCACGTAACCCTATGGGACACACACATGGGTCCTATTAGCACAAAGGAATAACACAAGCAATAACAACTCTTGTACCTATCAGATCATCCTACTCAAAATATCGGTCACAAAATTGGTGTTACCTAGGGTCAACTAAGTCATAGAAGAAGCAATAGAAGGGAACCTACTCACAAACTCCGATAATAGCCCGCTAAATCCAAGAAGCTCCTAATGTCCGACGTAGTCAAGGTCTAGGATAATCTCTAATCACCTTTGTCTTACTAGGATCCACCTTAATACCATCACCCGGCACCACACAACCTAGGAAGGCAACCTCTTACAACCCAATCTCCCATTTCTCCTATTTAGCATCCATCATTCTTCCTTAAACTTTGTAATACTATCCTCAAATAACTCATATGCACTTTCTCACTTAGGGTAATGAAGCATCATACCAAAACCACCATAAACCTAATAGAGCAAGGACTAAATACCTTATTCATGAGACTTATAGGCATAGCTGGTACTCTAGTCAAACCAAAAGACACTACCCTGAATTCAAAATATTGAAAAAGACTCTCAAGAACTCATTGATTACCGAAAATATCTCAATAGAAAATAGGTTCAACACACCTAACTCTCTCAAGATAATGAATGCAACCCTTAGGGATCAATTGTACCTTAAAACAATAAATAGACCTACCTCCTTTGCTACCACTTGACAACCTCCCACTCAAAAAGGGGCTCATTAGGAAATCGGGATCTAACTCTACGGGTCTTACCATCCATAAAGACGCAACATGCATGAAACCATTCCATCCCAAGTATAACATCAAACCCACCACATCAACTCCAACAAGCCACATGGGAAGACTTAATGTAATACGAACCCGGATCAACACCTATGAACCTTCTAGCAACAATACACTCAACAAAAAGGATAGATACCAAAGGTTCATATAATAACTAGGGACTCACAAGAAGTCCACCAGCAACCAAAAGTAATAATGAAAGGAATATTGAAACTTGAATCATCAAAAATAAAAACCTTCAACTTACCTTCTTTTGCCTTCCTCTTTGAAGCAACATGATCAACTGGAAGAGCAAAGAACAATCATTATGGGGGAAAACTTAATCCAACTCTACAGCACAACTTAGAACATGAAGAAGGAAAACATTTTCTAAAATGTCTTATAGCCTCTTACTCATGGTTGTGGTACACAACATAACTATGAATAAAACTCTAATCGTTGCGGTATACTGGACTCCGAGGATCTAAAAACCTAGTACTCTAATACCATCTTTGTCACGATCCAAGCCTAGGGCCTAGATGTGATGGGCAAATGGGGACCCCAAACAAGCCTAATAACATATCATTACACATCCTTGGTCGTTGAAGTAGTTAGAATGACAATAAGAGATAAACAGAAACAAAGAGAATTGGGACTAAGGGTAAACTTCCATATTATAAACATCAAGAAATAAGAGAGTCAAGACTTATAGCATAGATACAAAACATGTACAACAACACCTCTACTAAGCAGAAGCATGATAGAAGATAGATATTGTCCTCGGACATAAGGACTCACCAAAAGCCAACTTGAACGACCCATCTAGCTACGTAGGGGATGAAGATGATCAAATGGAGCTCCGGTTCCAATATGATAATATCATGTAGGCATAGAGTATGCATTAGCATGTTTGAATGTACTAAATATGTGGGATTCAATGCAACAAGAGATAGGCATCATAACCAAAATGCATAATTATAAGCAATAGATAAAATAATAACAATATGGCATGCATGAACAATGCTTAAGTAAATCATGCTTTACAAATCATTAATCTGTATAGAATATAATGTGTAAGTGTGGGAAGAAACCTCAACTGACATAACATAAGACCAAGTGAGCTACAACTTGGAATCTCGATGTTAACTATACACTAGAAGAAAAGGGAAAGTTACTGTCACACCCCAGAGTCCCGTTAGGGCGGACTGGCACCCGTTGCCGATAATGCTCAGGAGAACCAACCTGTATCTATGCATTTTCTATACATACTATAAGGGGTTTCTATGTTTGACATGCTTTTAATAAGATAAACAGTGATAACAAGCCAAAAAGGAATGCATATGACTAGGCTGTTGGAGCCCCAGTGTCTATGGTACGAGACAAAACTTCACTTTGCTTTACATAGTCTACAAGGCCTCTAAGTAAAGAAAAACATCTGACAAGGGTCGTGACAGGCCCCGCCTCAACAAACTGTGCAATAAAAAAATGTAAGCTCTAGACATATACAAAGTCCCGAAGCAACCTAGAGCTTGGTGACAGCAGCTGAATATACTATACTCCTACTAGGGAGATCTACTAGCACTTGTACCTATAACATGAAATGCAAGTCACCCGTAAGGGACATCAGTATGAGATAATGTACTGAGTATGTAAGGCTGGAAACAATGTATATGATATAACAACTTAAGTAAAACTGTACACTGGTGTAGCATAAGAGACCACCTTTATTTATACTATGGGATCATGTACATTACGTTCTTTACATTACTTTACCTTTACTATAAAATCTATACTGTAAAATCTGTGTACAACTATAATACAAATGACAAACTGATCAGTGGTGAAACTGTATCAGGTTCTTCCCTGCCTAGGTTATACTTAACCCCTCGGGCTACCCCCCT
>JAOTQR010077515.1:0-12108 GCA_025774065.1 Solanum ossicruentum | reverse complement strand
CCTCGGGCTACCACCCGTGATAGGATCGTCCCTGGCTAGGTGATTCTTCCACCTCTCGGGCTACCACCCATCAATAAACAATACACTTTATCTTTCAATTACCTTTGAGATGATTCTTTTGGTGGTTGTAATATTGGAGCTGTAGGACTGTATATGTAGCATGTGGCATGTAGATAATCATACAAGACTATATGAGAATGAAAAGAGTACGTTAAACAAATAATGAAATACGTATGAAATGAAACAACTCGTGAACTTTATTTAGCAACAAGAATTCATGTAACTTGGTGTCCAAGCATGTATACAACTTTGAAGGTGACTATGTATGAAAGCATATGAACATGTCAAAGAGTGGAGACATGGCTAATAGTTGTGTCGGAGTTGGCAAGTGTCTTTATGTACCAAGGGAGAATTTAGATTTCATGCCAAGTAATACGAAATCAAGTAGCCTTACATATCTCGTTGTATGACCTCATTACTATCTTGAGATAACCTTTTTTTCCTTCAAATACTTATCTACAACATAGTAGGTGATAAATCTAGCATTAATAGACAATAGATATATCTTGGTAGCCCAATCACATAAAAGAATAACACACGGGCAGTAAGCGGGTATTTATAAACCCGAGCATACTCTTCAATCTTTCCGCTCCTAATCATATTTTCTAACACACATTCACATGTACACATCATGTGCAGACTATTTTAGTGCCACAATAGTCTTACAACATCCCACAAAGCACAACACATAACAATTCTTCACAATCTACAAATGAACAGCATAACGTTACCTCCCTTCACTACATTTTGATGTCGACAATTCCAAACCTATTCCAACTCTGATCAAACCGTTCCAACAACACACACACACACACACACACACACATATATATATATATATATATATATATAAACAACCTTGAACCAGTCTCAGAACAGTAAGAAATCAGTCATTAAGGACATGAGGCAATAGCCTTCCATCCAACAGCCTACAAGTTCATACTAAGAACACAATTGTGATATCATATAGGGACTCACTTTTGTGGACTGTAAAAGTGATGAAGCAGCCTTGTTACATTATTATAAAGCTAACCTTTGTTCAATAAATAAGTATTACTTCATAATAAAGCCAACTAACAAGAGAATAACTCTGAATTAACTAGAAAAATGTACAAGAATCCTCGGTATACATGCTGTCCAATATTTCCAGCATATGTGTGATTAGCTTGTTTCTTTGGTTTTCATAAACAAACCATACTAAATGCCTAAGTAGATATACTTAACTTTAAATGAAGGGTTTAGAGCTTGTTTATGGATCCTTGTAAGGTTGTGAAGCTCGACTTTCACCCCTTTGAACGAGAGCAAAGAATAACCAAGAAAACAGATTTTTCTTGTCTAAGTTGAAATGACTTTAGTGTGCTGTTTTTATCCCTTTTTAAAAGCTTTCTTGGCTGAACTTCTCTATCCATTTTAACCACATATTAGTACATATTAAGAGTCTAGAGATGCAGCAGCTTGGCCCTCACAATCGGGCCTAATTGGGCTACCACCCATCAATAAACAATACACTTTATCTTTCAATTACCTTTGAGAGGATTCTTTTAGTGGTCGTAATATGGAGCTGTAGGACTGTATATGTAGCATGTGGAATGTAGATAATCATACAACACAATATGACAATGAAAAGAGTATGTTACACAAATAATGAAATGTTTATGAAATGGAATAACTCGTGAACTTTATTTAGCAACAAGAATTCATGTAACTTGGTATCCAAGCATGCATGCAGCTTTTAAGATGACTATGTATGGAAGCATATGAACATGTCAAAGAGTGGAGACACGGCTAATAGTTGTGTCGGAGTTGGCAAGTGCCTTTATGTACCAAGGAAAAATCTAGATTTCATGCCAAGTAATATGAAATCAAGTAGTCTTACATACCCTGTTGTATGACCTCATTACTATCTCGAGATAACCTTCCTTTCCTTCAAATATTTATCTATAACATAGTAGGTGATAAATCTAGCATTAATAGCCAATAGATATATCTTGAAAACCCAATCACATAAAAAACCAACATACGGGCAGCAAGCAGGTATTTATAAACCCGAGCGTATTCTTCAATCTTTCTGCCTCTAATCGTATTTTGTAACACACATTCACATGAACACATCATGTGCATCCTGTTTTAGTGCCACAACAGTCTTACAATAACCCGTAAACCACAACACATAACAATTCTACACAATCTACAAATGGACAGCATAACGTTACCTCCCTTCGCTACATTTCGACGTCGACAATTCCATACCTATTCCAACTCTAACTAAACTGTTCCAACAACATATATATATATATATATAAACAGCCTTGAACCAGTCTCAGAACAGTAGCAAATCATTCATTAAGGACATGAGGCAATAGCCTTCCATCCAACAACCCACAAGTTCATTTTAAGAACACAATTGTGATATCATATAGGGACTCACTTTTATGGACTATAAAAGTGGCGAATTAGCCTTGTTACATTACTGTAAAATCCACCTTTGTTAAATACATAAGTAATACTTTAAATATAGCTAACCAACAAGAGAAAAACTGCTTAATTAATAAGAAAATGTACAAGAATCCTTGGGATACATACTGTCCAAAATTTCCAGCATATATGTGATTAGCTTGTTTCTTTGGTTTTCATAAACAAACCAGACTAAGTGTATAAGTAGATTTACTTACCTTTAAACTCAAGGTCTAGAGATTCTTTAGGGATCCTTGTAAGGTTGTGAAGCTTGTCTTTCACCCCTTTGAACGAGAGCAAAGAATAACCAAGAAAGCAGATTTTTCTTGTCTAAGTTGAAATGACTTTAGTGTGTTGTTTTTATACCTTTTTAAAAGATTTATTGGCCGACCTTCTCTACCCATTTTAACCACATATTACTACATATTAAGAGGCTGGTGATGCATCATCTTGGCCCTCACAATTGGGCCTAATTGGGTCTCAAATTTGATGAGCTTGGGCTGCCCATTTTCCAACTTTCTCTTCACTTAGTTTGGGCCCAATTAGCCAAGCGGATTGTGGTGCACTTGGGCCCTTTTTATACTCTTCTTGGGCTGAAAATATAGTCCATTTATGATGCTAAAACATGGGCTAAAGTTACACCTTTAACACGGACTTTATTCATAATCGGACTTGGACAAATTCGACGTCGAGTCTAGTCTCCGTTTAGCTAACAAATTTAAGCTAAGCAAGTAGGTGACTCACCTGCTAGCTTCCTATGTCCTATAAGCACCTCAATTCTCTTACTTCATTTAAGGTCGTGATCTCCTTAATTTGACACAAAACATGTATACACTCGACCCTCTTAAACGTTAGATGCACATATCCCCCTATGACCTGAGATTTGAGCACTTTTAGAAATGGGCGCTAATTTGACCAAACCATATCATGTTTCATTTACATGGTACTAGATTTGTAAGAGGTGGGGTGTTGCAACCAATTTATATCGCACAATGCAAATGAAGTAAACATATAATCTCAATTAAGCCAATAAAAATGATCACAAGTAATACAATAATATGGTATGCAATGCAATACAAGGTGGAGTCAAGACTGTAGCACAGCCTATCGTATATAATCTCAATATATCAACTATCTTCTGTAACACTGCATCAACTTATTGAAATTCCCCTAGGATGTAGCCGTGCGCATAACACATCTACCAAAGCTCCGATGGAAAATTTGAAACTGAATCGTCTACCTTCATTCCAGGTATGTAACACTACCTAAAGCATGGGATTGTTCTCCCATGTGCCCCCTTAGTTGTAAAGAATTGATGGTTGAAGTTGATGAGTCCTTTCTGTATAAATTCTTGAATGTTTTAATGGATACTATTTTATCTTGTATATGTATTTTCTTGAATGTGAATATTTTCATAATTGCATTACTTGTTTACAAGGTTTAAACGAATGAATGGTATGAGTACATGACCTTACATAATTATGTGGCTAATGAGTCCAAGAATAAACCTAGGAAGAACCTAGCCAGGGACGATCCTAATATAGTTTTACTACTGATCAGCTGGTCATTTGTATTACATGTTGTGCATAGACTATACAGTAAAGGTAAAGTATTATAAAGAACATAAAGTACATGATCCCAAAGTATAGCCAAAGGTGGTCTCTAATCTTACACCAGTGCATGGTTTCATTTGAGTTGTTACTTCATGTATAGTATGTCCTGCCTTATATATTCAGTACATTATCCCGTACTAATGTCCCTTACGGGGGACCTACATTTCATGCTGCAGGTACAAGTGATAGTAGCTCTCCCCAGTAGGAGTACAAATATCCAGCTATTGTTACCAAGCTCCAGGTTTTTTCAGAGCTTGTGCATCTAGAGCTTATATTTTGTGTTATACAGTTACTCAAGGTGGGGCCTGTCCCGACCCTTACAATATACTTCTCCGTATCTAAAGGCTTTGTAGACTATGTAAATTAAAGTATGGTTATGCCTCAAACTTTAAACATCGTGGCCCCAACGGCCTAGCCATATGCATTCCCTTTTGACTTGTTATCACTATTTATTTTCTTAAAGGCATGTCAAATATAGAAATCCCTTGAAATATGTATAGAAAGCACATAGATACAGGTTGGTTCTCCTGAGCCTTATCGGCAATGGGTGTCAGTCCGTCCTAATGGAAATTGGGGGCATGTCTGAAGTGGTATCAGAGTGGGTCGTCCTAGGGAGTCTACAAAGCCGTGTCTATGTAGAATCTTGTTTATCAATGTGTTGTGCACCAAATTTATAAGCAGGACGCTACGAGGCATTTAGGAGTTGTTACTTGCTTTTCATTCTTTAGATCATGCCATAGAGCTAAGTGTAATAGGTACATTATATCTAATTCTAAATTATTTTGTACAGTAAGTATGCCAGAAACCAGGCAAAAAAAAGGTAAAGGGAAAGGAGTAGAAGTGGTGGTTGGTATACCCAGTCAAGTTAGACAACGGGATGAGGTTCAAGAGGAATCTTTATCACAAATATCTCAAACTCCTCCAGTTTCTGATGAACCCGGAAGTAGTGAAATTCCCCCAGAACCACCTATTGATGCTACAGTATAGGATTTGAGAAATGCAGTCCAACTATTGACCTGTATAGTTGCTGGTCAGAGTCAAAGGCAGGAAGGTCCAGTTATAGGTACAGGTGGTGCGAATAAGGCAGTTGGCACAAGGATATATGATTTCCTTAATTTGGACTCCCCAAGACTTTATTGATCAGATTCAACGTATTTTAGATGTTATGCACGTGACTGGTAAAAAAGCTGTCGAGTTAGCAACATATAGGCTGAAGGGTGTGGCTGTATTGTGGTATCAAGCTTGGAAGCAATCTAAGGGTATAGATGCACCCCCAACTACTTGGAAAGCATTCAAAGAGGTATTTCTTGACCATTACTTGCCATTGGAGATCCAAGAGGCCCGTGCAGATCAGTTCTTGAACCTCCACCAAGGGAATATGAGCGTGAGGGAGTATAGCCTCCAATTTAATTTCATGTTCAGGTATGCCCCTAATGTAGTTGCTACTATGGCAGATAGAGTTCATCGATTTGTGGATAGATTGGATATGTGTCTGTTCAGAGACTGCACCATTGCTTCCTTGAATAAAGATATGGATATAGCAAGAATGCAAGCTTTTGCACAAAAATTGAAGGATAAGAGGCAAAGAAGAAGGACACTAAAGTTAGAAGTCCAAGAGGGTCAGGTCTATAGGGCAGATTACACCGTCCCAAGGTGAGTTTAGACCTCGATTTTCTAGTAGACCACCTAGGCCATCATCCTCTTATTCTGCAGCCAGTGCTCCATCACAATTTCAAGGGTCTAGAAGTAATCGATTTGGTTAACAAGGTGAGGGGCAAGGTATACGGACAACAGGATATTTGGCAGGCCAACCAATGACTCCTAGGCAGCCTTGTCAACAGTGTGGAAGGAGTCATCCGAGCATGTGTTATTTTGGAACAAATGTTTGTTATTGGTGTGGTGCGCCAGGACATATGATAGAGATTGCTCGATGAGATGTATGAGTGGTATAGCACAATCTCTTAGGTTGGCCGTTGCATCATCATCATTAGTTCCTCGAATATTTAGGGGTCAATAGGCATCTATAGGTCATGGTGGAGGTGTTAGAGGGGCAGCTAGCTCTAGCAGAGTACAAAATCATACTTATGCTCTGGGGAGTCGGCAAAATTTAGAATCTTCACCTGATGATGTCATAGATACATTATCCATCTTTTCACGTAATGTATATACATTAATTGACCCTAGTTCTACACTATCATACATTACCCCACTAGTTTTTGGGAAGCTTAAGAGAACACCTAAATTGTTGAACAAACCATTTGAAATGTTCACACCAACCGATGAATCTATTATGGCTAGAAGGATTTATTATGACTGTATAGTAACTATTTGTAACCGCGGCACATTAGTCGACCTTATTGAGCTAGAAATGGTGGAATTTGATGTTATAATGGGTATGGATTGGCTAGGTTCTTGCTATGCCACCATGGATTGCCGAATTAAGAGAGTGTACTTCCACTATCCAAATGAGGCAGTTCTTGAATGGAAAGGCAATGTTGGGGCGCCAAAGGGTAAGTTTATCTTTATTTTAAGGCAAGAAAGATGATATCTAAGGGGTATATATGTCATTTAGTTAGAGTGAGAGAAATGGAGGCAGAATCACTAACTCTTCAATCAGTTCCAGTAGTGAATGAATTTGTTGATGTGTTCCCTGAAGAACTCCCAGTCTTACCTCCAGAATGAGAAATAGATTTTGGTATTGATTTACTTCTAGGCACTCAAGTTATTTCTATCCCTCTATATAGAATGGGCTCAGCAGAACTGCGGGAATCAAAAGAGCAGTTAAAAGACTTATAGGAGAAAGGTTTTATAAGACCTAGTGCATCCCCTTAGGGTGCACCAGTGTTATTTGTACGCAAAAAGGATGGCACCTTGAGAATGTGTATCGACTATCGACAATTGAATACGGTGACAATTAAGAATAAATACCCCCTCCCCAGGATTGATGACTTATTTGATCAGTTCCAGGGTGCCAAATGCTTTTCAAAAATTGATTTAAGATCAGGGTATCACCAAGTGAGTACGAAGGAGGAAGATATACCCAAGACTACTTTTAGAATACGCCATGGTCACTTTGAATTTCTTGTTATGTCATTTGGGCTAATGAATGCACCAGCAATTTTTGTGGATTTGATGAATAGGGTATTCAAGTCATTCTTGGATGTGTTCGTGACAGTATTTATATATGATATTTTGGTATACTTAAGATCAGAAGAGGACAACGCAATGCACTTATGATAAGTGTTACAAGTTATTCGTGATCGACAGTTGTATGCCAAGTTTTCTAAATGTGAATTCTGGCTAAAATCGGTGGCATTCTTGGGTCATATTGAATCTGAGGAGGGAATAAGGGTTGATTCACAAAAGATAAAGGCTATGAAAGATTAGCCAAGACCAACAACGCCCACGGAAGTTCGAAGTTTTCTAGGTTTGGCAAGTTATTACAGTATATTTGTTGAAGGTTTTTCTTCTATTTCTGTACCTTTAATAAAGTTGACACATAAAGTAACCAAGTTCTAATGGAATGATGCACTCGAAAGGAGCTTCCAGGAACTGAAAAATAAGTTAACTTCTGCACCAGTGCTAGTATTTCCAGAAGGCCCCGAGGGGTATGCAGTGTATTGTGATGCTTCAGGAGTTGGCTTTGTGTGTATACTGACAAAGCATGGTAGGGTTATTGTTTATGCATCTAGACAACTATGACCACATGAGGAAAATTACCCAACTCATGATCTTGAGCTAGCAGCGGTTATATTTGCCTTGAAAATATGACGCCACTATTTGCATGGAGTTCATGTTGACATATATACAGATCACGCCCATTTTCAAATTTGCTACTTCTAAAGAGGGCTAATAGGGTATATCTTCTTTATTTATTGCACTTGATGAGGGTTGAGGAGGGCTCCCTAGGGTATATCCTCTATATTTATTGCACTTGATGAGGGCTCCGTTTATCTGATGCTATAGGTACATAATTAATGCACTTAATGAGGGCCCTAGGGTATATCCTCTTTATTTATTGCACTTAATGAGGGTTGATAGGGTATATCCTCTTTATTAACAGCTCATTAATTATGTGCTTTAGGGGTTATGGATTTTCTTTTTTCTTTTTTCTTTATTTGTTGCACTTTTTTGGGCTATAATTTACTACTTTCGGGTTATTGCTATGAGGGCTGGCTGATGAGGGCTATGAAGTGCATTTTCCCTTACTACAATAAGAAAGTTTTGGGCAGGCTGAAGGGAGGGCAGAATAGTGTGATATGCATTTTTTGCGAAGCGAAGGTGCGGTCTAGCTGCGGGAAAGACAATCGCAGAGAGAAATGAAAAGAGATTCCCGCCTCAGGGCAGGGGTTCCCCGCGGGGCTATTACACGTATTCTCTCGAAGGGAGGGAAGAATATGTGATGTGCATTTTTTGGGGTTCACGTTGACATATATATAGATCATAAGAGCCTGCAATACATCCTTAAGCAAAAAGACCTAAACTTAAGACAACGTAGATGGCTAAAGCTAAAAAGGATTACGATGTTGATAAACTATAGCATCCGGGGAAGGCAAATGTGGTAACCGATGCTCTGAGTCATAAGGCAATCATGAATACTGGTGATTAAGCTATGGTGAGTCAAGGAGTGGCTAAGGATCTATATCAGCTAGCCAGTTTGGGAGTTCGCCTTCTAAAACTCTAGAGGAAGGGGTTATTGTACATAATGCAGCAGCATCTTCATTTGTAATGGAGGTGAAAAAATTAGTTCTAAGATCATATTCTACGACAGCTTAAGGAAAAGGTAAGTCAGGGTACGATAAAGGGCTTTGACCTTACACAAAATAGAGTACTTTACTACCAAAATACATTATGTGTGCTTGATGTTAACGGATTAAGAAAGAGGATAATGGAAGAAACCCATCATTCCCAATATTTCATCTCCCCAGGATCAACTAAGATGTACCATGACCTAAAGGGAATATTTTGGTGGGGAGGGATGAAAAATGACCTTGCAGAATTTGTAGTTCAATGTCCAAATTGCCAACAAGTGAAAGTAGAACACCAAAATCCAGGAGGTTATATGTAATGTATAGAGATTACGACATGGAAGTGGGATATGATCAACATGGATTTTGTTACCGGTTTGCCTCGCTCATCTCAGAAGTTTGACTTCATATATGTAATAGTTGACAGACTCACAAAGTCAGCACACTTCTTGCTAGTTAGGAGTGATTATACAGCTGAAGAGTATGCCAAGCTATACCTCAAAGAGATAGTCAGGCTACATGGACCCAGCCTCCATTGTATCTGATCGGGGGGCTCAATTCACTGCAAAGTTTTGGAAGTCCTTCCAAAGGAGTTTAGGAACACAAGTGAATTTGAGTACAACTTTCCATCCTCAAACGGATGGTCAAGCATGACGCACCATTCAGACAGTTGAAGATATGTTGCAAGCTTATGTATTGGACTTTAAAGGTAGTTGGGTGGACCATTTTCCATTTATTGAGTTTGCCTATAATAATAGCTACCACGCTAGTATCAAGGTAGCACCTTACGAAGCTTTGTATGGGAGGAGATATAGGTCGCCAATTAGATGGTTTGAACTGGGTGAAACCACCTTACTTGGGCCATCTCTAGTACAACAAGCCATGGAAAAAGTTAAGGTAATACAACAGCGGTTAGAAACAGCCCAAAGTCATCACAAATCATATACGGATGCTAGAAGGAGAGGACTAGAATTCTCAGTAGGGGATTGGGTATTTTTAAAGGTGTCTCCAATAAAAGGGGTTATGAGATTTGGTAAGAAAGAAAAACTGAGCCCATGTTACATAGTACCATATCGAATTATTAAGAGGTTCGGGCAGTTTTCATATGAACTAGAGCTACCCCAAGAGCTTTCAATAGTTCATCCAGTTTTTCATGTCTTGATGCTTTGAAAATGCATAGTTGACCCATCTCGTATGACTCCTATTGAGGATGTGTAAGTTGCATAAGATCTCACCTATGATGAGGTACCTGTTACTATTTTAGGTCAAGTAAAGAAGCTAAGGAATAAAGAAATAGCTTTAGTGAAAGTACTTCAGAGAAACCAACAAGCAGAAGAAATAAGATGGGAGGTCGAGGATTGAATACTTAGTGTATTGTCAAAAGTTTGTATAAGTTAAGTTTTAAACTTGGTTAAGCTATCCAATTGTGCTAACATTTGAGGACGGATATTCCTAAGGGGACGGGGGAGAATGTAACACCCCACATCTTACAATGCTAGTATTATGCAAATAAAACATGATATGACTTTTCAAATTAGCACCAATTTTTAAAAAATGCTTGAAATCTCGTGTTAATGGGCAATATGTGCGTCTAACACGTAAGAGGGTCTAGTTTATACATATTTTTGTGTTAAATTGAGGAGATCACAACCCTAAACAAAGTGAGAGAGTTGAGGTACTTGTAGTACTTAATAAGCTAGTTGGTGAGTCACCTACTTGCTTCGCTTAAATTTACAAGCTAAACGGAGACGAGGTTCGACGTCAAATTTGTCCAAGTCCGATTATGAATGAAGTCCGTATTAAGGATGTAACTTTAGCCCATGTTTTACCATCATACATGGACTATATTGTCACCTAAGAAGAATATAAAAGGGGCCCAAATCCATTACAATTTCTTTAGTAAGTTAGGCCCAACTAATTAAGAAGAAGAAAGCTGAAAAATGGGCAGCAAAGGCCCATAAATTTGGAGCGCCAAAAGGCCCAAGTGAAAGTGGCAAGGCGCTACATCACTAGTTTGGTAATGTAAGCCTAAAGTAGCCTTCGTAAGTCGGCCAAAGACCCCTTTATAAAGGGCTCAAAACAGCTCCTACAAGTGATTTTCAACTTGACCAACACAAAAATCAGATTGCTCTCTAAGTTTTCTCTCAACCTTTCTTGACTTTGTAAAGCAACAAAAAGAGGATTTTAGGGTTCTTAAGGAGGCTCTCAACCTTGAATACAAAGGTAAGTAATTATAGTTTTGTATTTAGTATATTTTCTTCATGAAAAACAAGAAGTATATACTAGTATTTTTGTGCTGGAATATCTGGACAACATGTGTTTAGAAAGTTGTTGTATACTTGCCTTTTGTTTTAGTGACTTCTCTATGGTTTGTGGGTTGTACTATGAAGAGAAGTTGATGTTCTTAACATGGTTTGAGTTATAGATATTACCCTAAGGTTGCTTCCCTGATTTTGGTTTCATTTAACAAACAAGTTTTATTGTGCTATCTTAAGTATAATATTGATTGGAACTTGTGGGCTATTGGATGGAAGGCTATTGGCTCACGTCCTTCATGACTTCTTGGGTGTTGTTCTAAGACTATTTTAGGACTGTTTGTATGCATAAATAACATTATGCTGTCCATTTGTAGGTTGTGTAGAATTGTTATGTGTTATTCTTTGTAGGCTATTGTAAGAATATTATGGCACTAACACAAGCTGCACATGATATGTATATGAGAATGTGTTTTAGAAAATACGATTAGGGGTGAAAAGGTTGAAAGAATACGTTCGGATTTATAAATACCCGCTTGCTACCCGTAAGTTGTTTTCTTATGAGATTGGGCTGCTAAGGTGTATCTATTGGCTATTAATGCTAGTTTTATCACCTACTATATTGTAGATAAATATTAGGAGGAAGGTAAGGTTATCTCGAGGTAGTAACGAGCTCATACAGCGAGGTATGTAAGGCTACTTGATTTCGTATTGTTTGGCATGAAACGTAGATCCTTCTTTGGCACATAAAGGCATTTACCAACTTCGACACAACTATTAACTGTGTCTACACTCTTGCACATGTTCATATGCTCTCATACATAGTCACTGTCAAATCTACATACATACATGGATACCAAGTTACATGGGTTCTTTTGCCAAATAAATTTCACGAGTTATTTCATCTCATACGCATTTCATTATTTATGTAACGTACTCTTTTCATTGTCATATTGTCTTATATGATTATCTACATGT
>JAOTQR010077514.1:0-12108 GCA_025774065.1 Solanum ossicruentum | reverse complement strand
TATTAATGCAGCACGGCAAGGTGATAGCCTATGCTTCCCGGCAGCTTAAGAAGCACGAGCAGAATTACCCTACCCATAATTTGGAGTTAGCTACGGTGATCCACGCTTTAAAAATTTGGAGGTATCATTTATATGGTGTTCATGTCGATATTTTTACGGATCACAAGAGTCTCCAGTATATATTTAAGTAGAAGGAGCTGAACTTGCGGCATCGGCGGTGATTAGAATTACCGAAGGACTATGATATTGGTATTCTCTATCATCCGGGGAAAGCCAATGTCGTAGCAGATGCGCTCAGTAGCAAGTCCATGGACAGATTAGCTGATTCACCCTTAGGGAAGAAAGAGATAATTTGGGTCATCCAGTAGTTAGCTAGTCTGGGAGCTCGAGTGGCGGATTCGGGTAACGCAGGAGTTACTGTCCGAGGCATAGCCGAATCTTCTATTGCAGCCAAAATTAAGCAGAGGCAATATGAAGATTCTAGCCTAGTTCAATACAGGGACACATCCCAGGAGCA
The DNA here is from genome assembly GCA_025774065.1 of Solanum ossicruentum. NCBI lineage: Eukaryota > Viridiplantae > Streptophyta > Magnoliopsida > Solanales > Solanaceae > Solanum > Solanum ossicruentum. Next base: position 11,591 of record JAOTQR010077514.1, on the reverse strand, counting down.
GGAGTAGACCCTATTTGAGCTTTCTCCAGGATTTTATGGTTCAGAGGCAAATTATGTGTACCAAATATTGCAGGTTTACGGCAGCAGGTTATGGGCGAAGCACACTATGCTCGTTATTCTATTCACCCTGGGTCAACAAAGATGTATCATGACATCAGGCGCTTGTATTGGTTGGACGGCATGAAGCATGATATAGCAGAATTTGTTGCCCAATGCCCAAATTGTCAGCAAGTAAAGATAGAACACCAGAAGCCTGGAGGGTTGCTGCAGGAAATAGAGATTCCGACGTGGAAGTGGGAGATTATTAATATGGACTTTATTACAGGCTTGCCTCACACTCCACGAAGGTATGACTCTATTTGGGTTATTGTTGACAGCTACCTACTCGGCTGAGGACTACGCCAGAGTATATATTAAGGAGATTGTACGCCTTCACGGTGTTCCTTTGTCTATTATCTCTGATAGAGGTGCCCAGTTCATGGCAAATTTCTGTCGATCATTTCAGGCGGGTTTGGGGACGCAGGTAAGTCTCAGTACGACTTTCCACCCCCAATCCGATAGTCAAGCCGAGTGTACTATTCAGACGTTAGAAACATGCTACTGGGTTATGTGCTGGATTTCCAAGGTAGCTGGGATGAACACTTACCGTTGATCGAATTTGCATATAATAATAGTTACCATTCCAGCATACAAATGGCGCCGTAAGAGGCATTATATGGTAGGAAGTGCCGATCGCCCATCGGATGGTTTGAAGTTGGTGAAGTAGAGCTGATTGGACAAGACGTAATCTAGCAAGTGGTGAATAAAGTGAAATTAATTCGAGAGCAGTTATTAGCAGCTCAGAGTCGTCAAAAGTCTTATGTCGATAACCGCCGTTGCCCGCTAGAGTTCCAGCTTGGAGATTGGGTATTCCTAAAAATATCACCCATGAAAGGTGTGATGAGAATCGGTAAGAAAGGGAAGCTGATCCCAAGGTACATTGGTCCATACCAGATCATCCGTAGAATAGGTAAGGTTGCCTACGAGTTGGAATTGCCAGCAGATTTGAGTGGAGTTCACCCGATGTTCCATGTTTCCATGCCCCGTAAATGCATTGGTGACCCTTCCAGAGTCTTTCCTATGGTGGATATATGGGTTACGGAGGAACTGACTTTTGAGGAACAACCTGTTGCTATATTAGACCGGCAAGTTAAGAGACTTCACAACAAGGATATGGCCTCAGTCAAAGTGTTAAGGCGTAATAATAACAGAGAGGAGTTGACTTGGGAAGCAGAGGAGCAAATGAAGAAGAAGTATCCTCACTTATTTCCTGTAACTTCAGGTAATTTATTGTCCTTATCAAGCATGGTGCATGCTAGCTAAGTGCTTCTTGTCAGGTAGGTAGTATAAATATAACTTGCATGGTTAGTATAACATTCGAGGACGAATGTTCTTAGTGGGGAAGATGTTAGAACCCGTAAGTTAGACCCTGAAAGTCCTTAATTGGTTCGATTTAATAAAGTTTGGGACCAAACATAAAATTTCCCTTAAGTTTTGTCCTTAAGAACAAATTGTTATGGGGTCATCCATATATATGGTAGCTTTTTGGGTCCTTAAGAATAAATTGTTGTGGGGTCATCCATATATATGGTAGCTTTTAAGTGGTCCAAGTTTTTGGTGGATTATATATGTATACATGCATATGCATCTTGTACAATAATGTTCTCCCATACTTAGGAGAAAACAAACAACAAATTCTAGAGAAAACCAAGAGCAAAGACAAGGCTCTTGGGTTTGCTACAGTAAACTCAAAAAAATTTCTGATTTTCCGTGTTTTCGATTATTTGACGCTTCAAGCTCGGTATATTGAATCCCCTAAGTAGCGTGGAGGCATTGGTTGGTTGAAAAAACGTGTGATTTAGCGGTTACAAAGAAATCTAGTTTTGAAAGGAGTTGAATGGTATGTTAATTTTTAGTTTTGTTTATGTTAATTAAAGGTTGGAAATATATTAGAAATGTGTTAAAATGAAGGAAAAACATGAAAATCGGATTGTTTGATAGTTGACTCATGAATTTCGAAATTGGGGTTGAATTGAAACAATTTTTGCATATGACTATAGATTGGATTTTTGTTATGTAAGTATGTTTACTTTCCATGAAAATAGTACTTGTGGGATGAAAGAGGTGTTAGAAAGCTATTTCAATATTTACATGAAAGTTGGTTTGAATTGGAGCCTCGTTGATGGTGTAATGTGGTGTTTTTAGCGTCGGGAGTTTTCGTTGGGCGTTGGAGTGATGTAATATAGTTTCTGGAGTATATAAGAAGAATTGAATATGGTTAACATGCATTGAATTGTAAGCTGCCCTATTTTTTCCAATTATGCCGTAATAGCGTCTTGCGGTATTTTCGATATTTATGGCATTGGAGATATTGTATTGAGGTTGTAGGCTGTTGTTGTTATGTTGATTGATTGCGTGAGCCGAGATAAATTCTGGGGGCAGCGTATATTTAGGGGAGATGCTACCAAAATTTTTATAATATTTAGAACTAAAAAGTTAGGAATTAAGGTACGATATGGATATTAATCGTTGGCGTTATTGTAATTGTGTAGACATTGAACAACCGGAAGTCTAAGTTGGATTGACCTTACGTTGGAGTTAGTTGGAAAGCGAAATTAAGGTATGTAGAGACTTCTCCTTCTTGGAATGAATTGGTTAAGTTTGGTTAAAGTCATATGTTGGAAAAACCCATATTCCTCCGTAAATTGGACCCAAATATATTTTATATTCAATGTTTGCCACTTTTATGCCAAATTAACCTCATCTCTAAATTTTTAGTTTTGAACCCTTGAATAGTGTTCGTTTGACCAGAATTAAGTAGCTTGGAAACTATAAATTCAATTTATCCCGAAATCACTTTTAAAAGTGAATTTGAGCAACTTTGGCAAAATTCCATAAAAGAATAACTTTTCGATTTCAAAAATGAACAGTTTGCATATTATTAAGTTTTTGAAACTAGTTTTTATGCATATGATTCTCATGACTCTGTTCGTGCCCTTCTGGCCTCGTTCACCGGTTCCTGGGCTGGTTATTTCGTGCGTATGTATAATTATATGTACATAGTCCAAAGTAGGCTGGATACGACGGGTCGGTTTGCCCATGAGCCGGCTTGCTTAGCTTGGAGACATAAGGAGCTGGGTTTGGGATGGCATCATGACGTGTGAGTGCTGGGCCGAGTTCGCCCTGGCTCACTTGAGTGTGTGGTACTGTCGCCTCGGCTTAATATACGTGCATGATGACCTTTACACAATACGATACATCAACGCTTGACACCGTCGCCCTGGTTCACCTATCCTATGACGTGAGTGCGTGGCACCGTCGCCTCGGCTCACTTGGGCTACAGTTGGGGCTTGTGTTGGAGTTGTCGAAGATTTGAAACTTCTAGTGTTAGGCTATGGGATGGCAAGAGTTTTGCAGTCTCCATCGTTCCCGTCCGATACACACTACTTTGATGTTTTAAATAAAGAATTATTTTGACGTTTGCACACAGGTTTGACTCATATGTTTTATTTGGATTATTACGTTCAATTACAATTTGGGCTTTCAACTTTACATACTTGGTACGTATCTTGTACTGACCCCCTTCCTTCGGGGGCTGTGTTCATGCCCGCAGGTACCGACGCATAGGTTAGAGAGCCATCCTCTTAGGATCTCCACTACCGTTGAAGTGCTCCCTTGCCTCCGGAGCCGTTTGTTGGTATTTACATGTTTCTTTATTTCCTGTACTTACTATTTATGTATATTCGAGGGTATAACGGGGCCCTGTCCTGTCCTACAGTTCTGTTTGCATGTATATAGAGGCCTGTGGATACATGTGGGTGTGGGAGACTTCACGTGTCTTGATTATGTATGCTTGATACTCTTGCTGGGCGGTTCTACCGCAGCGGTGACCTTGTCGGCATGCACATTTGCTTATATGTATATGAATGTTTGTGGTATGCTGGGATTTCTATTTGCAGGGTTTGGGTAGTCAGTATAACAGAGAAAACTCTGCCAAAATTTTGGTAAATCTCTTAGCTAATTTAGATGTGATTCTGGTTTAGTATCGTGTGGGTGCCGAATCGGCACTAATCATGACCCCTGGGTTGGGTCGTGACATCCTGCCCTGACCCCATGTGTGAAATTACACTGCTTATGTTTTTGTAATACAAATTTACTGCATAGAAAAATATAGACTATCTTCTTGGGAGAAACTTCTCGGGGCCTGTCCCTGTGCCCATCCTGCAAATGGCAAAGTTGGAAATAAACAAATCATGCTTCAACATTCCTATGGCCTGAACAAATTTTTAGCAAACATATAAGTGTTTCGAGTGGTAGCAGTAGTTGTTATTCAAAGTTCGAAAAAATTAAAGCAATTTTTGAGACGTAGTATTTTCTAATTGATTAGCCAAAGATAAACAATTATTCTCCAAAAGTACTTTCTCAAAAATCACTTCTGATGAAAAATATTTTCCAGATAAGAAAATTTCGGTGTATGGTCGAATAGGCCTTAAGCCTGTGTTTTTAGGAATGCTTACCTTCCGAAATCAGGTAAAGCTCATAGGCTCATATAGATGGTTAGAGCTACCCAAATTCTGATAAATGCATAACTTGATGAACGAATGAGCAAGAACAAAATGCTGAGAAGAGCCACTGTGAGCTGAAGATTATATGTATTCTTGTCAAAAAATGTTTACCTTGATTAGGATAAGTGAAGCTTGCGATGCTTAAAAGAAATACCTCCTCTAACCATACCTCAGCCCTTGATGAGGCACAAGTACGAACCCTTTTGGGTCCCCAAACTCCTTCATCTGCATCAACTCCACCTCTTTGATGATGTAAACAACTAACTGAAATGAGGCTCCATCTCTAGCTACCCAAAATATTGACTGTGTGATAGGATGAATCAACTCTCTCACAAACCGGCGAACCTTCTCCAACTCTGTCGGAAGTATAGTTGTCGCATGATGAGTCAACCAATAGAATTTGCCTCATAATTTTAAATAGTCGTGGATCCATACCTCAAACTCTCAAACCTCAATTGGCTCTTCTCGTAGACACTCCAAGGAATAAACCGATCATCAATGCATTAGAAAATGTCATACAAATCATCTTGGGAGATCCAACTAGAAGGAGTCCTGTATCCTCAACCACTCCCTGGCTAGCCCACAGAGCTGGAGAGTGACATATCTCACGCATTGTATCTCTGCTAGTCCCACGGTATCTAACAACACTTTACAAGTGCTCAAGAACACATGAGCATCCTCAGTCTTCCTACCATGAAATTGAGGTGGGTCCATCTTTCGAAATCTCTCATATCTCCGCTGCTCATTATCAGCAAAGGAAGAAATTGGTGAAATCTCATCAATCAGAGTTGCTAGTGGTTACTCATCTTGAACCTAGGCATTGGGGGTTTGCTGCTGATCTTGAGGTTGCACCCTCACCCGTGTCTGTGAAGTACTAGGAGTGGTAGCTGGGCTACCTGCCTACATCAAAGTCTCCAACACACCCAAGACTCTTAAAAGTGTATCCAGGTGTAGAGGTGCTATAGTGGACTTATGTGGAACCTGCTCCTGTCTAAGCTCTATGGATGGCTCGGGGTATATATCCCTCTTATATTTCCTTAGTGGAGAAGCTCCTAGCATTAGCCTATATCTAGTCCTCGGGCATGACCCCTACTACTAACTGGGGTCTCAACAGCAACATCAGGGGAGGCCTCCCTTCAACTTGTAGTAGCAGCAGCTCTAATCCTTACCATTTGTCAAAAGGACACACGAACACTCAACACATATACAAAACCCTTCATGAATTGATTAGAATGAAATGAAATAGAGCTTTCTAACATCCTTGATAGCTTCTCAAGGATAAGTAATGAACGTCTCCACTCCGATCTTCACGACTCTACTAGATTGGGCTTATACACTTGCAAGACCTATGAACCTGGGGTTCTGATACCAAATTGTCACGACTTGAAATTCGAGTATGATGATGACACTCACCTAACCTACCACGGTGAATTAGCCAAAATCACAAGAAATGTAACAAAGATGGATAAAGCGAAAGATAATAGTCTAAACATATAGATAAGTAGAAGAAAATAAGCTACAACTATCCTAAGGACTGGTGTCACATGTACAAGACTTTATGTTTAGAATACCTAATGAAATACAAGGCATAATATCTAGTTCTCAAACAGAACCAAAACATAAAGTGGAATCATCAAGGCCTGCTGAGGACATAAACAACTATCTCACAAGAAATTTGAAAGCATGATCCAACAAGAAAGAAGGCCTAGCAAGATGGACCGAGCTAACAACCTACAAAAATGTAGCAAGGGTGTGTACAAAACAATAGGGTACTCAGCAAATGGAACTAACCTAAGGTAAAGCAATGAAGAACACAAGTAATTCCTTAAATCTCAATTACAATCTACTGAACTACAACGTGGCACTCAGAAAAGTTCCAGCAAAATATAATAAATAGATCACATTAACATAAATATACTCATCGTATAACATAGTATATCAACACCACAAGTATATAAATAGATCCAACACTTAAATCAAGCTCAAGGATACAATAAGTACACAATCTCATAAATAATATACAACTATATCAATCGGATATGAAATGAGATGGAATAGATTCCATGAGATTTATACAATGCAATGCAATATCAAATAATCGTGATGCATCTGTTGACCATATATATGCCTCAGATCGAAACCCATAGAGGTCTCGTATAGACTATGTATCCATTAACACTACTTGCAAAGACCTCGGCTAATGCTCACCCATCTGGGAAAGACCTTAGACCCATTTGAAAAAGGCCTCGGACCGTCGGCATATTACCTTGGCTTGACTGGTAGATACCTCAACCACCAATCCATTTATTACCTTGCTACAACTCGACCGTAGCCATCACAAGTATCAACGGAAGGTGCATAATCACAATTATATCATAATATCATCAACAAAAATGATCTCATTGTCCCAATGTAATCAATATCTCAATATCATCAGTGTCTCAATATCAACAGTGTCTCATTACCAACAAAATCTCAATATATTCATATCACAATATAAGCACAATCTCGATATCAACACCAAATAAATCAGAAGACTAAATAGATTACAAATTTATTTTTAAATTACAACTTAGTATATGGCCATATGAACAAGTATTCTATGTAAAAAATCATGATCAAGAATAGAATGGTAGAATTCTACCCCCAAATACTGAATTCCATTCACATAGGAGACTACAAGGTTCATTCATACTTAACAAAACATCAAACGTCCACTTGCCTCAAATAAAGTCTTGAAATCAAGAAGAATCATTGATTTCCCCTCCTAAGATATTCGAAATTATCAGAATCTATTCAAATATAGCACCACTATCACATAATGAATCTAATGACACTAAAATCAATGAATTCAGGAAGAAAGGGTAAATGGTCAAAAATCTCACACTGACAAATATAGTTGAACACTAAAAATTTATGAATAAAATGTTCCACTCATAATAAGGAATCTAATGGTGAAATCAATTTAAAAAATAGAGCTAAGATGAGGAAGAGATCAATGATTTAAGTTTAGGAAATTCTATTCCGAAAATCCCAAATTTCCACTATTGAATCCCAAATTAGAAGTTAAAAATGCAAATTAATCAATGGAAATATTGGAATATGCTAGAAAGTTACCCAATCAATTTGCTTTCAAAATCTCGAAAATCCTCTCTTAGAACAAACCTTGAAGTGTCAAAAATGGTAGAAAGGATTTATATCACGTACTTTAAACTGAGACATTGTTCAGGCACCTGCAATGCTCCACAAATGTGGAAGCTAGAGAGGCATAACCCTCCACAGATTCAACATTCACCCTGCAAGCATTGAGCTTATGCCACTAGGTCTTCGCAAACGTACCCTATGAGGCGCAAACGCGGAGTACTGGTGTCATATGCACCAGAAACAACAATGCACCAACTTAGCTCAAATAAAAACAAGAACTGGACTCTTTAGAATTCGTTTGGGACCCTATGAATACAAACCAAATATAGAACCCTACCTAAAATGATGATCTGGACTCAATGGAACCATCAGCATTAGAATTTCAAACCTCTCGACCTCTAACCCTAGAAGGATCATTTAAGCTAGTTTCGAACTTAAAAACTCAAAATATTCATAGAACCTCTAAAAATTATAACAAGGGAAATTTTATCATTGGTTTCGCAACCTGGAACTATTGGAACTAACGAAAATTCGACACGAGCTCCCGAACCCCGAATGTTGATCAAAGTCAAACCTATGATCCAATTTGAATTAAAAATGCAACTTTTGGCCTAAAATCTCACTCCAAATTCAGTTCTGTAAGTTCTCCTAGACTAGATTCAGCATTTTATAAGACATTGACAAAATAGAATTTTGACGCTCAACACTTAGAATGACCACGTAAATCTAAATTTCCAACTTTAAGCTTTTTAAAGATCTTTCTTTTGCATAAATACAACTTTTTACAATATTTTCACAATCTAAATTTCAGACCTATCGGAAAATGACCAAAAGAAACTTTTGAGAAGGGCAAAATGGTAATTTGGTCAAAAATACCAAAAATGACCTTCGATGGCATTACAAGTGTGGAAGAAGAAACTAATTCAACTAGTCAGTCTTCTCAATTAAGTGAGATGGATATTCTGATGGAATTTATTGGTGGAAAGAAACACGGCAGAGTTAAAGGTTTTGGCTTTCTCCATCAAACTGTAAAGGCATCTAAGAAATCAATATCGACCTTATCAAAAGAAATTGATATAATGATTGAGTCCTAAGTAAATTCTTCAAATGTTGATTTGATTGCTTAGTTGTAGAACGAGTGGTAAAAAAAATAAGAGGATGAGCAATGAATTGGACTTATTAAAAATCTATGCATATAGTCTTCAAATGAAGAACCATCTCAAGAAGACAACCAAACTGATGAGGATGAAACTGTTGATGATTCTAACAACAAGAATGAAAGTGATTCTGACCCTAATAACATGAATGAAAGTGATTCTGACCTCTGATGGTTCGTAGTGTTATTGAGGATTCATGTTTGGAATGTTTTGTTTTGGAACATTTAAGAATCATACATCATTGATGTGGATGTTATGAATTATGTTTTTTAATTATTGGTTGTAACGCTTCACATTAGACTTGTGGTTGAATGATATTCTTTAGAATTGTTGGAGGTTTTGAATAGATTTTTGTCTAGTTGTGAAATATATCTAGTTCTTTACATGTGAATTATTAGTTGGGGATTTTATAGGGATGCCATGCTAAAGATTTATGAAAATTTTCTTGCGATAGCTTGTTCTTACGAATTTACTTATGGTTTTTTAATAGGAATTTCTCTTGTGAAATAGTTTTATAAATATCAGCATGAAATTTTGTTTTGGTAATTTTTACCTCAAAATTTTCTTCAGATTTACTTGGGGATCTTCATTGAGAATAATTTGCTAAATTTTTTTTTATGAAAATCCACACGATATTCGATTTCAGATGAAATTTTTACCAATTAATTCTTACAAAATTTTGATAGTTAATCGCAAATAAGTTTGCAAATAACATATGTGCATATTTATTTTCGCAACTAAATTACCTAGGAATTATCTAAATCTGTTGGTAATAGTTTACCTATGAAAGTTTTCCATCGAATTTGAATTGACAAGAAATCCTGTAGGCAATCAATTTGCTTGAGATTTCATTGTTTTATCCCCATGAAAAGCCCCAAGTAGTCACCCCTGTTCTTGTAGTGTTAAAGACAAGGGGTGAAAGAGGAGAGGCAACAGACGTCATGTGAAAGAAAATCAAACAAGTTAAACAGGTGGGGGATTTTTATTGTGTGTTTTTATTTTCTTTCTAAAAACTGCCTTCAAAGATCAATTATGCTTTGATACAAATTGAAGGAGAGAAACAAGAAAATAAACATGAAAAAAGAGAGATAATCAGAAGAAAGTGGTCTAATTGATCATGCACATGACAAATGTTTACACCATGTAAAGATATATGACGTAGACTGTAAAAATTCTTATATCTTGAAAGTTGTCTTCTTATGTTTACATCTTGGATAAAGCTCCACTACACATTACAAGTACCTTTTTAATTCTAGAACTTTACAGTAAAACAATCAAAAAGTTACAACAAATATCAAGTCAAAAGTTTTAAGTTGACAGTACTTAGAATCAAAAATAAAATAAACACCCTTCATCTATGGGGAACTATCGGTGTGTTTGCTCCAGTTTTGTATCGATGGGAGGCTTCATATTCTATTTGTGTTGTTGGGATTTGCAAAGACCACATGATTTTTTGATGTTTTTTCTTCATAATTGTGCTTTGAAATATTCCCTAATTCCACCATAACAAAGTAGAAAGGAGAATTAAATTTCAAACAAAATTTGCTCTTTCTTGTCCACACTTGCATTTTAAGCCCAAATTCTCTGTTTTGCAGGATTGAGTTACGTGCACTGAAGCAAAAATGTGCTATTATTATTTGGGGTCCTTCCCAACACAAAATGCATGAAAGTTGAGTTGAATTCAGAGGACTCGTTTGAGGGTTCATTCAAAGAAAAAAAAATAAAGATTAGTGAAGAAAGAGATTCTAGTAACACTACACTTGACTAAACCAATGTGTGCAAAGTACATTCTGTCAACTTCTAAAGGATGGAGATTGAGACTTAAGTTATAAAGACTAAACCAAAACACATATTCTTGAAAATGATGGAATCCAGACTACCTAAATTTAAAGAAAAATGGATAAAATATATATGACAAATTAGTATTTAAAGAGAGGTTGTTCAAACACAAACAAACTTCACTTATGTACATCTAAGAACCCTGGTACTTTGCTTATACTTTAAGTTAAAAGAAAGTATCCAATAAGTCGAGAGTTAACTAGATTTCATTAAGATAATTTAGTTAATGTATAATAAAATAGCAAATTATTTCTCAATCCTAGCATCATGTGAGGAAGAAGATGATAGGTTCATGGTATTGATATCCTTTGGTGGTGAGTTTGTGAAGTTGATTTCCATTGGTGGTGGGTCTCTTGGTCGTGGCTCAAGGATGTTTGTCACAACATCAACACCTCTTCTTTCAATTACTGTTTTGTCATAAGCTAAAGAAGCTTCTACACGAGTGTTGAATGTTCCTAACCAAACTCGATTTTTTGTTCTTGGGTCTCGAAGCTCTGACACCCACTTGCCCCACTTCTTCTGTCTAACTCATTTATACTTTTTCACATTTTCTTGTGACAAGTTGTATTATTCTATCATAACCGAAGCCAAGGACATAGACGTGACTAGCGAATGGGGAACTTAAAGGAACCCCAAACAAGCCTCATAGCATATCATTACATATCTTTGGTCGCGGAAGCAATATAAAATAGCATAAGAAACATGCACAATGGGAATTAGGACTAAGGGAAAGAGAGAGAGAGAGAGAGAGAGAGAGAGAGAGAGAGAGAGAGAGAGAGAGAGAGTATTATACATAAATAACATAGATGAGACAAAGCTCAAAAAAAATACATAACTTGTCCCACAA
>JAOTQR010077513.1:0-12110 GCA_025774065.1 Solanum ossicruentum | reverse complement strand
CGTCGAAAGTTGCATTGACTAACTGCTACTTCACAATTGAAAGAAGCTCAGATAGTTTAAAGAGTCATTTTGCTTTATTCCATCATACCCCAAAGCCAAAAAATCTCTTCTTTTATTTACTTAGTATAAATAGTCTTATTTTAGCATTTAGGAGACTTAGAGTATGTTGAATGTTGGATTGTCAAATTGTAGTATCTTCTTAGTGAGTACTTAGGGTGAACTCTTAGAATTGTTAATTAATTTTTTTGCTTGGTTAATTAAAGGTTGTCCGTTTGTGGTTCTTAGTTTCCTTCAATTTTTCCTTCTAGGGTTTAATTTAAGTTGTTGAAATCAATTAGAAGGTGAGAGTTTTAGTCCCTTGTTGCCCACAATTTCAATAGTTTGAATTTAATCCACATATTCTTTTATCTTTGGTACCTTTAACCTTTTTGTTCTTGTTTGATTTTTATAATTTGGTATCAGAGCTATGTGGATAAAGATCAAACAAGAAAGAAAAAGGAAAAGGAAAAGCATAGAATCATATGTGAATTAAATTCAAACTATGAAAATTATGGGCAACAAGGGACTAAAACCCTTACCTCCCAATTGATTTCAACAACGTAAATCAAACCCTAGAAGGAAAACTTGAAGGAAACTAAGAACTACAAATGGGTAGCCTTCAACTTACCAAGCAAACAAATCAACTAACAATTCTAAGAGTTCACCCTAAGTACTCACTAATTACTCTCTAAGAAGATACTACAGTTTGAGAATTCAACAATCAACATAGTCTAAGTCTCCCAAATGCTAAAATAAGACTATTTATACTAAGTAAATTAAAAAATAATACATTTTCTTTACAATTTTATCGTTAATGAGTAAGGGCCTTGTTTGGTTGCCTTCTTTTCAAATCCTTGAATTCAAGTAATAGTCATTTGGATACTTGGCCTCTTTTCTTCATTCACCTTACCTTGATAACCTTTCACACATTGCAAGCCTTTCTTTAGTGACCCTCAAGTTCCTCCAATGCTTTCTTTTTCATGAACATTGCTTGTAGGTCTTGGAGATCTTTTGCTTGTCTCCTTGTGAATGGTCTTGAGGGGTACATGCCACTGATGTTGGTGCCATCTCTACTTTGCATGTCATTATCCTCCCCTTCTTGAAAAGGATTCATCCTTGAATCCAAAGATTCACCTACAAATCCAAAGATTCACGTACAAAAAAAGGAGATAAATCATTAATATTGAAAACATTATGAACATTATACTCAGTTGGCAAGTCAATCATGTAGGCATTGTCATTGATTCTCTTGAGTACTTTGAAACATCCACCTCCTCTTGGGCTTAGCTTTTCTTTTCGAACATGTGGAAACCTCTCTACCCACACCCAATCATTTGGGTTAAAGATTACTTCCTTTCTCCCCCAATTCATTCAAAAGCCACCTTAAAATTGCTCTTTTTAATGGTCTCTTTAACCTTGGCATGAGTGCTCATCATCTCCTTTGCCTTTTGCTTGGCATCTAGGCTCAAAACAACATTACTAGATATGGAGTCGTGGTTAGTGGAAACCAAGGTGCTAAGCCATAAAATGCCTCAAATGGTGTCATTCAAATAAAAGAATGGAAAGACCGATTATATGCAAATTCAATCAAGGGTAAACGATCTTCCCAAGTAGTCGTGGGTCCTCTAACATGCACCAAAGCACACTTCCAAGATTCCTATTGACTACTTCAATTTGTCCATCTGTTTGAGGGTGGCAAGAAGTAGAGAACATAAGTATGGTACCAAGTGTACCCCATAGACTCTCCAAAATCGTCCAAGTATTTTGGTATCCCGATCACTAGCAATGGTTTGAGGGAATCCATGCAACTTAAGAGAATTGATGACAAATAAAGATGCTACATTGGATGCATCATCACATTTATGGCATGGAATAAGATGAGTCATGTTAGAAAATCTATCCAATACCACAATTATGCCATCAAGTCCTCTTTTAGTCCTAGGAAGACCCAACATAAAATCCATAGATATATCCATCCATGGGCCACTAGGAGTAAGGAGAGAGGTATACTTACCTTGGGGCCGAGTCATGGATTTGGCATGCTTACAATTGAGACATTCTCCACAAATTCGCTCAACATCATGCTTCATATTAGGCCAAAAAAATTGTTCCTTTAGAATGTCAAGTGTTTTGGGTACCCCCAAGTGTCCTATCAAACCACCACTATGGGCCTCCTTGACAAGTAGCTCTCTCCATGAGCTCATAGGAACACAAGCTCATCCATCCTTGAACAAAAATCTATCAACTAATTGAAACCTACCAACTCGCTTCCCTTGGGTAAGATTATCAAAAGTATCTTTGAAGTCGGGACCCCTTGGATAGAATTCCTTTAAGCTTTCAAATTCCATCATTCTGGAAACCAAGGTGGTCACTAATATAAACCTTTTGATAGGTCACCCGCTACCACATTTCCTTGCCTTGCTTGTCATAGTCCTGCAAAAGAGAAGAAGCAATACTAGGCAAAGTGCTAAAAGATGGGTGTTGACATGGCATACTAGAAAGCGTCCCTCATCCACACCCCTTAAGCACTTTCTTGGCTTTGCTATCATGCACATATTCTCCTTATTTTTATCCAAGGAACGTCCTTCTCTTGGACCAACAATGAAACTTCCACCATCGATGATTGAAGAACACACTTTATCTTGAATTTTGCACCTAACATGAAATAGATTCTCCCTTTGATCAAGTTCTTCTTTAGAAAGGGCTATCTTAATTCTTCTCAAAACACATAAAAGATTGGAATTCACCTTCAAGTATTCATCATTATCAAGCAAAGATTTTCCTTTCTCCATGAAGTAAGCAAAATTTACCCTCTCATTCAAACTTTCTTCATTTCTCATCCTATCTCTTCTATATCCCATTCTATCTGCTCTATTCCCCTCTGTATCTCCTCTATACCCAACTCTATCTTCTCTATACCAATAATCTCGGCCTCCCATGCCATGATCCCACCCTAAATCTCGAGGTCGGACTCCTTCCTTTTGTATTCCATAGGTATCCCTAACCCCATGCTCCCAAAACTCATCGTTGTTGAGATCTCCATGCATTTCATCATAGAGGGGATGCTGGTATTGGTAGGCTTTGTAGGGAATTTGTGGTACATTTGGTGGAGGTGATGTATCTTGTCTTGGATGGTTTAGATTATAGTTCATTTGGAAAGTGGGGTTTTGGTTGCTTTAGGTTCGGCTTTGTGGAGGAAAATATAGATTATGGGCTTGTGCCGGGTTGATGGTGGTGGAATGCATCGATACCCTCCTTATCTCCTCCTAATTTTTGGGCTGAATTGCTTTCCCTCGATTCATTTTCTCCACTCGTACCAACCTTTCCTCCAAACTTCCCATCCTTTCATTCATTTTCGCTATTTGTTTGGAAAAGTAAGCAAAAGTTTCCATGATGTTCTTTGAAATTTCCCCAAATGGACTTATATTAGACATGATATCTACAATACTCAACAAACAAGATTAGTAGCAAAAGCCTTACATCACTCATATGTAACTCTCAGCACACCTTCTATAGCGTTGTCTCAAAATTGTAGTGGACTAGCTCCGCTCGATCAATTCAAGGTCACCTATCCTTTGTGATGGAGTGGATTCTTATGACTCTTGAAAGAAGGATGACTCAAACAAAGCTTAGGAATATGAATAAAATAAGAAAAACTAGAAGAAAAAGGCACAAGAAATATCGGACTAAAAGAAAACTAAGTAGCAAAAGTAGAAGAAAGTACTTGTTATTACATAATTTGAAGAATCAAACAGGTGAATTAATGTTTAGAAACTAGTTAACAAGTAATTAAAGATGTTAATTAGTTGTTAAATAGTTTAGGAATGAAAGAAAAATGAGTGACAAAGAAGAAAAATTGAGATTGGACACTTAGAAAAAATTTTCAAGCCTTAAGGTGTTCATGACTTAAAAGGTGTTTGATTTGATGATTAAAACTAGTTATAAAGTAGTTAAATATGTTAATTACATGCTAAATAGTAGGAAAATTGAAGCACAAAAAATTTTAAAAAAGAATCACGTCATTTGGACACTTAGAAAAACTTTTATGCCCAAAAAACCTCCCATACTAAGAAAAATTTAGGGGTGTAAAAACTCTGTAGATTTTGGTCTCTGAAATTGACCAACACGCGCCATGTGGTGCGTCTGGAAGGCTCCCCTTCACTGACTCACTACTGGATGTCAACTTCCTGCTGACTAGAGCTGAGTTGGCGTTGATTTGGCACTGGCATGGAAATTAAATTTTTTAATAAATTTTCACTAAGGGCCAGCCAACACCTTGACCAACTTTGACTTGAAAAAAAAAAATCAAATGTTCCTTTTGATCTTCTTTTTCTTCAAAAACACTTGAATATCTTCAAGAACACTTAGATCACCAAGAACATACACTAAATTCCAACACCTTTAGATCAACTCAGAATTGGCTCAAAATTTAGGATTAGCTTCCCCTTGATGTAGAGATCAGACCCCAATGATCATTAACCTTCAATTTCTTCTCAATCAAAGAACCCACTTTCAAATTTTGAAAAGTTTGAATGTTCAAAACCCTTCAATGAAAACTTCACTTACACAACTCCAAATTGAATGAAAATTGAGATTTAGGCTCAAACAACACTAGTGAACAAGAATATAGTGTCAAAAACAACAAACCAAATAAAAAAAATTGGGTTTTTTTTTTGGATTTTTGAAGTTTTTTAGTGGATCAAATTTCTAAGACCTAGATTTATAAAAACAAATCTAAACCTAAGCTCTGATATCAAACGATAAAGATCAAACAAGAAAGAAAAGGGAAAGGGAACAAAGAGAGAAGGATATATGGATTAAATTCAAACTATTGAAATTATGGGCAACAAGGGACTAAAACCCTCACCTCCCAATTGATTTCAACAACTTAAATCAAACCCTAGAATGAAAAATTGAAGGAAACATAGAACCACAGATAAGTAGCCTTCAATTAAATAAGCAAATAATTCAACTAACAATTCTAAGAGTTCACCCTAAGTACTCACTAATTACTCACAAAGAAGATACTACAATTTGACAATTCAACATTCAACATGGATAAAGTCTCCCAAATGCTAAAATAAGACTATTTATACTAAGTAAATAAAAGAAATACATTTTCTTTACAATTTTAACTCCCTCAAACATAATGAAAAATATCCTAAAAACCTATTTATAATATTTAAAATATAAGTCCTAAACAAAATAGAATAACTGGGTCGGCACTCCTCACAAACAGCTTTACGGGTTGTATTGTGTCCCACGGCCCGTAATCAGGCTCTCGTACATTATTGATGCAAAACTAGACTTGTGATCTACGACACCCCTCTATGACCCATAAAGTGTTCTATGTGTCGTGGATGGTTTCATCTGATGAATATTCAAAAATCCTTCTCTGATTCTCAGGACACGAAATGTGATCTACAAATCATAAAGTAGTCCACGACCCATCTTCAGGTTCATAGAACAAACTTTAGAAAATTAGCACCTCATTAGAATTGTTCACAAAACCTCCTTCACAGCTTGTAGAGTGCACTACAGCCCGTTAAGGGTCTCGTATATCATCAAAAATAGCAACTTCTACATTTTCTTCAAAAATCCAAGGCCAACCCCAGAGTCCTACAAATAAAATACAAAAACACATAAAACGCAATAACGTGTCATTGAGAACACACAAAATTCCAAGTTTTAAGCATTTAAAGTACTATATTTTGCACATCAATACACTGAAGAGATGAACTTGCTCATACAATCTCTCGATTTCGCTACCATGAAAGGGTCATATTTGGAGAATTTGGTGAACTTGAGAGCATAATCCCTCACGCTTATCTACCTGTGTTTGAGGTTGATGAACTCTTGTACCTTGACCTCCCTTAACTCTATCAGAAAGCATCGATCTATAAAAGCACCCTTGAACTTTTCTCATTCAATCTGACCCATTTCTTGGCTTGAACCCAGTTTTAGGCCCTTTCAGTGTAGGGATGTTGGCCTGAAAATGACTGCAATCTGGTTTCACGAGGTGACTTAAGGCCCATTAGTTGAGATACAACCTAGTGGTTCTATTCTTAAATATAGAACTTCATGAGGGGAAAAGTTTCAAGTGTTGGATAACCCATGGACCAAGTCGCGGCTCATAGGATTGTCCACGGTTTGTAGACAAGGATGTGAAAGAGACTATCGGACATGAAGAAAATTTGGCATTTGCTGAAAAGTGACCTAAGTGTTATTAGAAGACCCATAAACTAAGATACAGTCTATAGGGTGCTTCATGAAATGAGGCCAAGAAAAAGGTGAAAGATGGCTAAGTGTGGAAGGAGTCTACGAGTCCAGCCACGACCTGTAAGAGCTCATACAGCCAATAACAAGGCTTTGTAACTTTAGATCCAACATAGTTTGTTTTAAGGAATTTTAGGAGTGTTGTCAGATGAGAGGGACTTAAGTTCATCGATCGGCCTACGAATCGTAATTGGGGTATCGTAGGATGATTTCGATAGTTTTAATGAGGGGCAGTTTTATTTAAGGACTCTGACTTTTTCCGACCTTAATAGACGTTGGAAATTTAGTTCAGAAATGTTTAGCTCCAAGGTAATGATTTAGGGAAGCCTTCATGGTCTTTGTGATGGTATACAGACCATATAGAAGCTTCTTGAAGTGGCCCTTGGCCTTGTGTGAGATGTATGGGTATTACTGTGGAGTTTAAGACCAAGGCATACCATATATGTACCTACACGGTCCGCATGAGATTTCACGATCTTTGTGGTGGACTGTATGGGTAGCCTTGGCATTAAAAATCCACATTTTGGCCAAGGCATTTAAGATATGGACCCTCGCACAGACCTTATAGTCCTTCATGGTCCGTCAGGCCTTCTGTATGGGCGTTTGAGTTCAAATTTTATAAGACTATATCACCATCTCAAAACTTTGTCAATAAGAATTTTCTAAGTGAAGATTCACGGAGGAGTAAATGGTTTGTATACCGTGGTACGGACTGTAAAGCCGTCTATATGGGTGCTAACATCAAATTTTCTAAGTATGAAATGCCTTTGGCGAAGATTTTCACAAGAATCAATTAAAGGTTCAACTTTAAATGGTCGTATCTCTGAGAAAAAAACTAACTAGATGGTCAACAACCTATCAAATTGATGCTATTTGAATTAGCTTTTTAACGCATCTAGTTTCACCTCATTCTGAGTTTGGATCAAGAATTTATGCCTATTTTTGCAAAGCCCATCAGTGCAGTGTTTCCTATGATTTGGCTAAGTGTGGCTGCATGGGAGGGTTCACTTCTGTGCGACCTTGTATGAACTTTGAGGCCTTCTCACGGGAGCCCTGGCAAGAAATTTTATTCCGTTTCATTAATGATTTTTTTTTTGTAATTATGGAGGCCCCTAAGGGACTTTGTGACTTCATGTGCTATCCTAAGACCTCCAAATGACCTAAACTCTTCTCCTCTCATTCAAATCCATTCTCACACTTAGAATTATTTGAACTCTCTCTTATGAACTCTCTCAAAGACTTTTGTGAAGACTAAGCTTGGGAATCAAGGGAAGACTCTTTTCTTCATCAAATTTCTTCTTGAATTTTTTCAATTGACTAAGGTATGTGGGGTTGATTCTTGGTCCCTATCAACCAAGAAGACCCATCATTTCACTTGAATTTCATGAAATTCTTACTTTAAATATGGGTTTTGAAGATTATTGTTTACTAAACTGAATTAAAGTGTGGTCTACGCTTTATTGTTGATTCTAAATTGATTTAAGCACTAATTTGTTGAATTAAATGATTATATTGAAGATTTGAAAATGCATTGTCCCTTTAAAGTTTGATTTAAGCATGGGTAGTATAAATTGAGATTTGAATGTGGATTTACTTGAATTTCATATTGTATTGTTGATTTTAGATAGAATCAATATTACTCATGCTAACATCACATCATTCATGCTATATGCATTCACGAGCATTGGAGTTTATGAAAATTATGAAGTGGGTTAAGACCAATTATGCTTATGTATATTATTTTCATAAGATTATGGTTATGACAAAAATATGAACACATAAATTTCTATGATATGGCTCTTTGAGCATTTATGGTGTTTACCCCATTCTAATATATGTGAGTGGGCTATTTCTATACATGAAAAGTATAGTTTGAACTATGATTTGGCTTTTGAGCCCAAGTATGAATTATTATGAAATATATTTTTTCTTTTGAGCCTAAATATGTATTCAAATGATTTGAAATGACTTATGCCTCTTTTTAAAGCATGTATACGTACAAGTATTCTTGTGGGATGTTAACATAGCACTGAATGGATTGGGGGCCTAAGGGCTTTCCCCAAGGTTCCTCTCCCTTTCCTTGAACTATGTGCTAGCATAGGTATATGGTAGTCATTACCAAAAGGATGGAGTCATAAGGCATGGTTACACACTTCGATATGATATGATATGTTTTGATATTGAAATCCTTTTGAAAAGATGTGATCATAAGGAAGGTGTCCATCATACCAAAAAGATGGGATCGTAAGGTGCGATGTAGATTACTTCTGGCAAGCAATCTTTACTTACCGATGGAAGGTCTACATTAGACTAATTCATGTAATAGATCACATGAGTTTGATATGACAGTCATGATCACATCCCCACTATATATGGTTATTATTGTATTTTCTGCATCATGAATGTCATGGCATATTGCTATACTACTTTTCTTTGGATATATACTTCTTTCTATATTATGTTCTTTAGTCATCTAACATTAAATGCAGGTTTGATAAGTCACATGCATTGCATGTCCGCATACTTAGTATATTCAAACGTACTAACACATACTTTTACCTATATGATTTAACCATGTAGAGTCCAGAGATTTCCTTCATCCATAGTACGATGGCTAGATTGGATCTTGAGATACTTGTTGTGGTGAGTCCTATCTTCCAAGGATAAGTCACTATTCCTCTAGCTATGAAGTGTTTTTTATGAAATTTACTTTGAGGGTGAGTCCGGGACATGTCTTGGCCCTCGTCCTATCTTATGATTAGAGACATTGTTAAACATCTGCCGGCTCTTTTATAGTTATATGCAAAGTGTTGTTTTGAAGTTTACGAAAGGGTTGTGGCTATCTATTGGATATGGATATTATGGATTGATTATGAGAATTATGATAAGTATGTAAATTTTGATGCGGAAATGTGAAAGATCCTAAGTCCCGTATTGCCCTATAAAGTGAGTCATAATGACCCACCCCTTAGTTCTTATATGCTATGTGAATCTATCTTAATCCCTTATACTTATGACATCCCCATAGCGTGAGTCCTACTTTCCTGTCTCTTAGAACTATGTGTTTACTATTTATATATACTCCTCCGAATCGATGAGATGAATGTGTGGCAACCCTCGTGGGAGGATGCCACTTCTAAACGATCTTGATTCACCTAATACTTGCTAAAATATTAAGATTTTAATATGATTCATTTTAATCATAATTTAATAATTAATCCAAAATAGTTATAGATATGGGATGTTGTCCTAGAAGTAGTTCAGTTGATTTCGGATTCCGATTTATAGCGTGACCAACTTCCAAAATAATCTAAACCAATATCTTGCAAGATTTTTATACATTGTCCATACAGTTGTAGTATACACTGAAAATTATTACCAATGTTAAAATACAAAAAATAAAATTTACTAGTTTACGTGTTATACAATCACCTCAAAATAACTAGTATTTTAATATAGAAACAAGCTCGTCAGCTCCAATTCAACTAAATAAGACAAAACATTAAGTTACAAACCATGGTTTCATAATTTACACTAGCCTTTCAAATTTATACATACGTATGCAACAGGAGAATCATGTACATGTCCCAAAATTATTATAATATATATGTCTAGATGCAAATATGATCTTCTACATAGCTCCTAAAATTTATCTTCAATGTCCATCTTCAAGCGTCATCTCGGATATCCCCTACGATAGAAACAACTATCGCTAAGCTTGAAGCTTAGTGGTGTAAAAGCTAAAGGCAGAAACATTTAGATTCCTCAATTTATCTTTCTATAGGTAAGACAACACAAATACAATATAACTAGTAGATCAAGTGAATAAATAGTTCAACAGTATCAAGAATGATATTTAAAAGTCTAAGTTTCAAGAGTTCCTGGAAGTATCCTTATAAGACAATCAAACAACAAGTTAGGGCAATGTGTATGTCGTGCCTTCGCACCAAACATAATCAAGTATCAAGAAGGGCTGAGGCCCTATATCAAGAAGGGCTGAGGCCCTATATCAGGAAGGGCTGAGGCCCTATAATCAAGAAAACTAAGAACCATATTAAAGTGGCTTTCTAGTTCGTGCTTAAAATAGATTGTTTCACTACTTAGGACGAATCTACTGTCAAAATGGAAATTGATCCTAATAAGAGCCATGCCAATACTGACAAAGTCAAACCCACAAGAAAGACAAAGTTCACAAGGATATCAAGTGATCAGACAATTCGTACAAATGGGTGAATTAAGCGAGTTCCTTGCAAGTCTCAAAATATATCAACACAACCAGATAAAAAGCAAACAAATATAATTGAGATGCCAATAGAACATTCAAATCTATCAATAGGTAACAAATGCACAAGAATAAGTTTTTATGTGAACCTGAACCTTTTAGCATGGAACCGACCCTACAGAGTTCAAGTCATGGATCAATATGATATCAGTTTACTTATTCAATTTCCAATCGGTAGGGGATTTCCTAACTTTACTCCAAGGAACTTATTTCCTTTGTCTAGCTTCATCAAATATAAGGTCATCGAAGAGTTTATAAGGTTTTATATGGTCTTGAAATTGACTTACTTTGGGGAAAAGATATTTAATGTTAAAAGCAAGTTAATAGAAAATTGTCCAATAAGGTGGCTGACCAAATTTCCTTTTTCTCATTCCTTATTTTCTTCCTTACACATTAATGTATATAATTAAGACTTGTTTAATATATATAATTGCATAAAAGTAAATAAATTGCACTAAAACGAACTCCTCCCTCATTCCTTTAGATGATTCAAGAAAATTAATTTTTCTAATGACACAAATTCAAGTCAAAGAGTTGTGAATAGGGGTTGATTTTATCTTGAGAAAATACCTTTTTAAAAGTGAATACATTATTTAATAATAAAGGCATTACAATTCTCTCCCCCTTAAGAAATTTCATCTCAAAATTTACCTTATTCTAGTCTCGAAATAAGTGCGGATATTGGGTCCTCATATCTTATTCCCTATCTAAGGTGGCTTTTCTCCTGAATGGTTCCCCCAAAGTAACTTTACAAAGGGAATTTTCTTGTTTCTGAGTTCTTTTATTTCCCAAGCTTTAATATGGACATGTTCCTTGTCATACATCAAGTCTTGACTAACCTCAATAGATTCAATTGGTAGGACATGAGAGGGGTCAAAACAATATCTTCTGAGCATTGAAACATGGAAGACATTATGGACCTTGTCCAACTTAGGTGGTAATGCTAATTTATATGCAACTAGTCCCACTCTTTCAAGTACCTCATAGGATCCGATATGTCCGGGACTAAGTTTTCCCTTTTGACTAAATCTAATAATCTTCTTCCATGGAGATACTTTTAAGAATACCGTTATCACCAACTTGCTAGTTAATATCACACCTTTTAAGATCAACATATGCTTTTTGCCTATCTGAAGCGATCTTCAGACGATCCTTGATCATATTTACCTTGTATTCCATTTGCTGCACAATTTCAGGAATAGTAAGTTCTTTTTCACCAACTTCACTCCAACAAAGAGGAGTCCAACATTTTCTTCCATATAAGGCTTCATAAGGGGGCATTCCAATACTCGATTGGTAGTTATTACAACAACAACATTACCCCCAATGCCTCAAAGGCTCCTACCCATTGTGGGGTAAGGGGGGTCGGATGTATGCAGCCTGACCCCTATGTTTAAAAACATAGAGCGATTGTTTTCAGATGACCCATGATGAGTGTCGAAAGTTGTATTGACTAACTGCTACTTCACAATTGAAAGAAGCGCAGACAGTTTAAAGAGCCATTTTGCTTTAT
>JAOTQR010077512.1:0-12111 GCA_025774065.1 Solanum ossicruentum | reverse complement strand
TTAAAAAGTTCATCTTGTAAAGTTTTTGCATGCATGTTAAAGTTTTCACTCGAGTAATTCACCCAAGCCAAGGGTTCACTTGGGGACCAGCAATGGTTTCTCGAGTGCCAGTTACGTCTAGGGTATATACTCGGGGCGTGACAATTAGGAATTTTGAATACTTACCAATGTCGTGATGGTGTAGCCTATGGTTCGTCGAGTTAGGTTTAAATAGTAAGGTGTGAGTTCAGAAATGAAAGTTGGAAGAATAAGGAAATGAGGGAACCAAGTAAATTTTTTTTAATTAACTAGAATTTTATTAATAAAAGCAAACTGTTACAAAACGAAATTGGGTCAGCCCCAATTCTTTATCCGACATGCACAAATAAATAGTTTGGCCCAAAATTTCACCAAACCCAAAACACATGAACTATAAAAGAACATATAGAGTTTGTCGGGTTTCCAATTTGTGTCTTTTCCTTTCCCTCCCAAAAGGACCCTTCTATTTCGCCGATGTTTCCACCATGGGTGAACCTCACTTTAATTCTTTCATATGCTTTTGTGGGTCTGTAATCTCAAAACTCCATGTGTCTTCTTCGGATCTCTCATTATCAGCTATCAAAATTCATTTTTCCCTCCTTGGTAGAATATATGAAAAGTTTTGTCCTTATATTAGGAAACACTTCCTATAGCTCTTAATGAGTCAAGTAGAAGGGACCCCCTCGCACCATCTTCATCGTTGCTCACTTGATTTCGACTTCGACTGTCATGACCCAAGTCTAGGGCCTAGACATGACACGACGGATGGAAAACCTGAAGGTGACCCAAACAAGCCTCTTAGCATATCATTTGCACATCCTTGGTTTCGGAATATAAAAAAACATTTAACAAATTATTCTGGGGGAATAGGGACTTATTACTCACACTATGGGGATAGATAGGAGAAATAGATTTGCATGAATCACATAACAAGCAAGTACTAAGAGGAGGGAAAGTAGGACTCAAGCTATGGAGAAATAGGGACTCAGGACTTTCATCACTTTCCATCACTATCAATAGCGTCAAATAGTATCCCATAAAGGATAGGGTCTAAGGGATAAGTTTCCATAAAATCTCAACATCAAATTATAGGTACATAACATAGTATCCAACAACACCTCTAAGCATGAATAAGAGGGTGGCCAAGACTTGTTCAAGGCTCATCCTCAAACTAGAAAGAAAAGTGAAATAAAGTCTCAACATAAGTAAGATAGAAATTGGATATTGTCTCCGAACTAGAGACTCACCAAGTCTCTTCTCTCAATAATCCAAAGCTAACCACGTAAAGGATATTGATGAGCGTCGGCCCCTACATGGTTAAATCATATAGGTATATTAGCATGCGTCGGTACTTAGAATATACTGGTGTGTAGGTATGCAATGCATGACATAGAAATAAATAATGAAGTGATGCATTCTATGCCTTGTGATAAAAAAAATGATACATTTGCAAAGGTATTAGTAAGCCGTAATCAGGCTATTATTATTTAAACATAAAAGAAAACTTTAGAAAGAATATAGTTGGTTGCATAGATGAACATAATCAAGAATAAGCAAATTATATAAACTTGGAATATACATATGAATGATCATTTAGACATTCTACTCTCACCATAGAACATAGAATAATGCACATGAGAAATAAAGAACTTACCTTTACTTGAATGCATGATAGGTCACATAAACTTAAATTAGTGAGAAATACACGATGCATACATGATTGAAGTATTAACATTCTTAGGTGAATAATACATCACTTTACATGAAAGACTATTTTATTATGCAAAGAATATTGGTAATCATAACGGAGACCACCTTACCCACTTGTAGACATCATCATGTACGTTTAGGAGAAATACCATTTGAACTTTTGAAACAATGAATCATTGGAACTTTAAATTACCTTTGGAAATAACATAAATGAACCATTTTAATGTATCATAAGGGGACCTCTTGGGAACAAAAGGAGAACTTGAACATATGTGAGAGCAACCTTTAAACGACATAAACCATGTGAACTAAGCCATGGAGTCCCAATGTTTCCCCTACACCAGAAGAAAGGAGGAAGTCACTTGCCAACGTGACCTCCTAAGATGCCTAAGTTGATCCACTAAAGCCATGCTATTGAGCAACCTCTACTATCGGTTGGTCTTAAAATCTACCTCTACTAGCGGGTGATTCCTATTTCATATGGTGGCACGTAGTGATATGACAATGAGATTCTACTAATGGTCTCACGACTCTTCTAAAGGGGAGCTTCCGCATCCATCCCAAGGTCTACTCGGTGCTAAGTAAACTCTCACGGAATGATCATAGGCATGAATCGTGAAGTTCATTAGTGGAGAGGTATTCTACGAACTTATCCCATAAGCCTTTTAAAACAATGGAGGAGAATTCTACTAACCCATCCCATAAATATTTAGAACATTACTCATCATCATAAGGATAACTCCTATATCTTGGCTAAGCCTTTACTATCGGCTAGCATCATAATCTTGGCTAAGTCTCTACTATCGGCTAGTGCCATCATCATACCCCTCTACTAACGGGTCATCATAGTCTCATGATCATAACTAGGTGGGGACTCACATTTTTTTATTCAATCATTCTTGACTGAAATGAGTTTAATTTAGTCTGAAATAACATAAAGAGAGTATGGTCATGACATGCATAAACTTATGTACCATAATATCATAAAGAAGACCTTTCAATAATACATGACTTTCATATCACTTCAACAAATTTCACAACATACTTAATCTATCTCATCCTCCATCACATTTATGAATTGACATATATATAATGAAACCTTTTCATCATTCATAAGAAGCTTTTTATTAGTTAATAATAAAAAAACATAGAATGTCTCATAAGCCTTCATTTCTCATCATTTAGACATCATACTTCAAGACATGTAGTGAATATCATCAACCTATCACAATCGTACATATCATCTTTCAAAACATGGACATGTAAACATGAAATTCATCTCGTACAATCCTCAACTTCATAGTATCTCATAGTATCAACATTTATAGCTTTGAATATCATAAACTAGCTTATTAAACCTTCATATCATAATATCAAACAAAGGGCTTCTTATCATTCATAACATTTATAACATTCTCCTGAAGTCATAGCATGCTTAATTTCCCTTTAACATTAACAACATTCATAAATGACATGTCCTACCATAAAACCTTCACATAAGATATTTGCCACATAACTTAGTCAAAATATGGTGGTTATATGTATTTAAGCTTTAAATCATGCAATTCAAAAGTATCAAACATGAGAGGAGTAAAAATAAAGTCATTTAAGAATCATTCAAAACAACCCACCGACATACTTGCAAAATCCTAATTTGGGTGTCATGAAAACCATTCAAAAATTCATAATATTTTCAAATCTTTAAAGATGCCATAACAGACAAAGGTTTAATGTAATAGGCATATCATGATCTCAATCATGGGTAGGAGCCCATGCATTAATAAATCAATAACCAACAATTTCCAACATATTTAATGTAATGGAGTGATAATAGAAGATAACCATAAAGAATTTGTCATTAGAAAAGAAATTTGATAAAAATAGTTTTGGGGCTCCATGGGTAGAAGAACCCATGGATGGAAGACCCACATACCTTAAACTTCAAATTTCTTGAAAGTAACTTGAAGAAGACTTGGGCTTCACTTGGGTTTTTGAAATCCAACAAGAGTTCTTGAAAAAGCTTGAGATTGAATGGAAGACTTAAGAAGATTGGAAAGGATTTTTTAGAGTATTTCTTTGAGTTCTAGGGATTAAAATGACTAAAAAATGTGAAGTTCTCATCTATATAGGCATTGGGATATTACTCAAATGCCCTTTACTGAAACAGAGAAAGATCGAGAATTTTTTACCTAAGGTGCAACAAGTTTGCATTGCAGATTTGTCGCAGACCCTTACTGGTTTGCGAAATTTCACTGAAAAAATTATTTTTTTGACATAGACAACCTATACCTTGTAGGTAACCATTTTCCCACATAATTTTGCCACTTTAACAAGAATATTAAGTTAGATTTGCAAAATTCTGCATGGATTTTCAAATATTGAAAAAAAAAATGTATGATAGGGTCTTTCCTAGCTACGTTGAGGTGTGTTACATCGGCAAATGATATGATTGATAATTAAATTAATTTACAGGCAAAATTAATTAGTTTAACTGACTTTCAAATTTCGTGCATAAATTTCTTTTTGAACAGACTTCTTCTTTCACAAAAGATGCCATGCCTATTCTGAACATATGAATTTGCGCCCAACGTTAGCTATAAATAGAGAGACTTTTTGCATCTTTCAAGCATCAAATTTCCTCTTCTTATGGATATGTTCTTTTACAAATAAAAATTTGAGTTTGTGTGTGAATTTG
The DNA here is from genome assembly GCA_025774065.1 of Solanum ossicruentum. NCBI lineage: Eukaryota > Viridiplantae > Streptophyta > Magnoliopsida > Solanales > Solanaceae > Solanum > Solanum ossicruentum. Next base: position 7,688 of record JAOTQR010077512.1, on the reverse strand, counting down.
TTGCTAGTTTTTTAGTTTGCCAAAATTACAAAAGTCTGAGGTAACGCTACTTTTGCAATAGATTATCTATTTTATTTTGGAAGGAATAATCCACAACCTTGGGTACAATGAGGAGATTAAATTTCTTAAGAACTTACCCATAGCGAATTCTATGGACTCACATAATTTTTTTTAATTTCATTCCTTTATTTACTGCTTCTAGTACTGTTTTGAATATGAATGGGTGCCTTGGAGTAACTAGTAAAATTGTTACCATGTGATAAGGAGGTCACAGGTTCAAACCTTAGAAACAGCCTTGGCATAAATGTAAGGTAAGGTTGCATACAATTAGACCCTTGTGGTTGGACCCTTCCTCAGACCTTGTGTATTATGAGAATTTTAGTGTGTCGGGCTTGCCCTTGCCTAATACTGTTCTGAATATAGAGGGACTAACACATCGTACATGCGACGTTCTGTCATACTCATTGATCTCCTCGTCGAGTTGAAACAATGATGGTGTTGGGAAGGGGGAATGACAGACTAGTGTGATGGAAATACAATATCACCTATATCCTAGGTCATTCTTATAAATCACACCAAACATGAAAGTAGTTAGATTGAGTAATAGTCCATTTGATCTAAAATAAGTATCATTTTATATTATTCTTTATCTATATTTATCCAAAATAAGTTCTTTACAACTCCAGATACTCTATTCACCCAGGTGCAATAAAAATGTATAGAGACTTACGAGAGGTTTATTAGTGGGGTGACATGAAGAAGGACTTTGCAGAGTTTGTGTCCAAATGTCCAGATTACCAGCAAGTTAAGGTGGAGCACCAAAGGTCTTGTGGTGTGGCCCAAAATATTGAAATTTCAGAGTGGAAGTGGGAGATGATTAACATGGATTTCATAACAGGCTTACCTCAATATCGTAGACAACATGATTCAATATGGGTAATAGTAGACAGAATGACCAAGTCAGCTTACTTTCTACCTATCAAGACGAATGATACAGCTGAGGACTATGCCAGACTTTACATTAATAAGATCATTAGATTGCATGGGGTTCCCATATCCATTATTTCAGATAGAGGAGCCCAGTTCACAGCACAATTTTGAAAGTCCTTTCAGAAACTGCTTGGTACAAAAGTGAATTTTAGTACAACCTTTCATCCTTAGATAGATGGGCAGGCGGAGCGGACCAAATAAAATTTTGAGGATATGTTGAGGGAATGTCTTTTAGACTTTAAAGGTAACTGGGATGATCACTTATACTTGATTGAATTTTCCTATAATAACAATTTCCAAGCCAACTTACAATGGCACTATAAAAGGCCCTTTATAGGAGGAGGTGTTGATTGCCTATTAGGTGGTTTGAAGTTCGCGAGGTAGGATTAATTGGGCTGGATTTAGTCCATCAGGCTATAGAGAAGGTGAAAGTTATTCAAGGGAGACTAAAGGCATCCCAAAGCCTAAGTCTTATATCGATGTTAGAAGGAGAGATTTAGAATTCGAGGTAGGTGATTGGGTATACCTAAAGATTTCACCGATGAGGGGAGTAATGAGATTTGGGAAAAAGAGGAATCTCATTCCTCGATATATTGGCCTATACCATATTATTAGGAGGATTAGTAATATGGCATACAGATTAGAATTTCCACCAGAGTTAGCTACTATTCATTTAGTATTCCACATTTCTATGTTTAAGAAGTGTTTAGAAGACCCCACACTGGTTATGCCTTTAGAGAGTATTGGAGTCAAAGACAACTTCTCATATAAAGAGATCCCAGTTCAGATACTAGATCATCAAGTTCAAAAATTGAGGACCAAGGAAATTGCTTCTGTTAAAGTATTATGGAGGAACCAGTTCATCAAGGAAGCCACGTGGGAAGCTGAGACAGTTATGAAAGCTAGATATCCTCACCTACTTGTGATTTCCAATGACGAGCATGAAGGTAATATTTCTTTATCCACCACTGAGTTGATATACATCCATAAATATGAGTAGTAAGATATGTAGATAGCTTCTTGTTGATAAAGTAGTTCATGAGTAGCAATCATATATATAATCTCCAGTTTTACCTTTATTCGAGGATGAATGATCCACAGAAGGACATATTTTGACATCCCTAACTCTATCCTCACATGTAACTATGTTTCAAGACTCATTTTAATATGTGGGAAGTGTATTAGGGTCATAAGAGACCTGTAGTACTTAGTCGAGTTCAAAACTTTCCTACAAACTGAGTTTATACTCTTAGATTATGCAAGGATCAACTTTAAATGATCATAACTCTTAACATACAAATAATCGGATATCCCATGACCTACCAGAAGAAATCCCTTTGAATTATCTTTCCAACACAACTGGTTTCACCTCATTTGATTCGGAGTCAAAAGTTATGGCTGTTTTACTAGAGACTGCTAGAGGCAGAGTTCGGTACGAAACCATTTTACGGGCCTTAGAATGAAGTATGGCCTGTCTGCTGAATCATGGAAAAAAGTCCCAAAACTTCAATTTTTGATCCCAGATTCTATGGACCAATCTGTGGGTCGTAGAACCTTCTAGAGGCCATAGATTGGGCTCATGAAAGTGATCCAGAGACCTCAAAAATTGTCCAAAAGTTTACAGAAGGGTCCCTACGTGTTGTAGAAACTTCTTTGGGCTGTAGATGGTCTCGTAGACAACTCGATTTGCGATTTTAAAGAGGGGTATTTCTGCATTTTCTCACCCTTTACGCCTAAACTTGTCAGTTTTCACCTAATTAAACCCCTAAAATGTAATTCTTCATATTATTAACAATCAAACACTCTCCAAAACTCAGAACATAGTTTCAAAGGGGTAAAAGATAGGTCTTCTAGAAACCTTTTTCAAATTTCTTGAAGAAACTAATTCCCAAGGTATGTAAGGCCCTCCAAAAGTTATACTACTTATGTTTTAGTATCTTTAACTACTAGTCTCTACCCAAGATCAAACTTATTAGTTGAGATCAATTTTTTTCTTCATGACTATTGAATTTCATCAAAACACTTGTTCGTGTTTTCTTCTTGATAAAAATTATGACCTTTACTGATTTCAATACTAAATTAAGCTATTAAGACAAGATTTACAGTTATTGTTGCATTTGTGATAACCCTTTATTTATTTTATGAAAAACTATTATGTCCACTGTTTTGACTTGAATTTAGGAAGTATTTAAAGCTTCCGTAATTACAAGATAGCTGAGTGATAAAGATTATGTTTTGAGACACTTTGCATTGATACAACTTTCAGTCAATGAAAAGAGACAAGTTAAGAAAAGTTTTAGAAAAGCTAAAGTTGGGCTACGTCACGACCTAAGCCTAGGGCCTAGATGTGACACATCGAATGGAGAACTCGAAGGTACCCCAAACCAGCCTCTTAGCATATCATTTGTACATCCTTGGTTGCGGAACCATAATAAAACAACAAACAAGTAACAATAGAGTCTATGAGAAGTGGGAGTTGGGAATTTTGTCTCATCATCAACATAAAAAGAGCATAGAGGGGAATAAGAGACTAAGGGAAGTCTTTCGTAATAACGTATACCTAATAAGAGTCAAGCTCAATATATGTTTTCCATATCCAACAACACCTCTACTACGAATGGAGTAGGGGCCAAGACATCTCCCAGGCTCACCCTTAAGATAAGTGTCCAAAATATTAAACATGTCTTAGTAAAGCATGATAGTAAGATAGATATTGTCTTGGAAGTGGAGGACTCACGAAAAGCTAACTTCAAATGATCCGGCTAGCCACATGGAGGAGGAATATCAATAGGAGAACTGGTACCTACATGGTGAGATCATGTAGGCAAAAAGTATGCGTTAATACTTAAAATGTATTAAGTATGAGGGGGGCAATGCAACAAGGACATAAGCCATAATGTTCAAAAGGCATAAGTATAATCATTGAATACAAGACCAATATGACATGTATGATCAATGATTGAATTAAAATATGCATGGAGATAGTCAAATTTGCATAATACACATACATATGTGGGAGGAGACCTTAACTGACATATAAGACCAAGAGAGCTACTACTTGGAATCCCGATGCATGACTCCCCACTGGAGAAGGAGTGGTCTACATGCCAAGGTAAACCATACTTGACCCCACATTATGGGTAACTTGTCCTAGATGGATCTATTAGTAAATCCTATTTAGGAAAATAATATAAACCTATGGTGGCACACAGTTAAGAGACCATGACTTTATATAAGGACCCTTTGATTCAAGCCCCCACCTTATGCCTCAACGGTGCTAAGTCTAATCCCATGGAATACCTGAAATAACTATAAATTTAATCATAGCTTGAATGGCTTGTAAAAGAACATGATAACTTGGCATGAGTAGCCCATTCACATACTTGACCCCAACATATGGCATATAACTTATACTAGAGGGTAAAAACAATGCATAGACTTAACCCCTTCTAGTAGGCATCGCATTTCACATGAGGGTAGAGATTGTAACATAGCTTGTCCCCTACTAGTGACCTTTAGTTTGTACATGAGGATAAATAGTTATAATGCGTGCCCCCTTATATAGACATTATTCACTCACAAGAGGGTAGAAATATATAATAAGTGCTCAATATATCACTTGCAAATTATAGAAACTTTTGATGAGCTTAATACATGCTTCGGAGCCCATAATTTATCATATCAAGATTGTCTTGCAACATGCAATAATCTTTCATCAACATAAGAATCCTTTTAATGTAAATCTAGTCACACATGGTGGGTATATGAACACATGTTCAAAATCATGTAATTTAAGAGTATAAGACAAGAAAGAGTAGAATAAAATCATTTTAAAGTTATGTAAATCAACCCACCAACACTGTAGTAAAACCCTCATTTTGGGTATCATGAAAACCATTAAAAAATCCATAATCTTTCCAAGTCTTTTAAGATATCATGGTATACAAGGCTTTAGCATCATAAACATAATATAATCTCATTTCTTGATAGAAGCTCATGGATCAATAATCCAATATTCAACAAATTTCCAACATATTTCATGCATAAGAGTAATAATAAAAAATACCCATAAGAAATCTAACTTTGAAATCATGAAATTTCGTAAAAGAGAGAGTTGGGGTTCATAGGTGAAAAGACCCATGAATGAAGACCCACATACCTAAACCTTGGAGTTCTTGAAGAAAGATTTGGGGAAGATTTGAGGCTTGAATTGGTTTCTTGCAATCCAAAGCAAGTTCTTGAGATTCTTGAGATTGAATGTAGGATTTGATGATGAATTGGGAGGATTTTGAGAGGGTTTTGAGTGTTCTAGGGTTTGAAAATGGTGGAAAATTAAAGTATTCTCGTATATATAGGCATTGGGTGATTACCTAAATGCACTTGTCCATAGCTAAAATTTAAGAAAAATATTGCGTTGGTCCGCGCCCAGGGCGCGACGTGTACCAATTGCGGAGGCTCACTACCTCGGCTCCCATAGCGAAAAATTATTTTTCACTATAGGTCATCTAAAAATCGAAAGTCACCCATTTTCTACACAATTTCCCCCTGAACAAGAATATGAAGTCGAATTTTTGAAATCATGCACACATTTTGAGAAATTTAAAAGATAGGCATTTTTGAAGCACATGAGAGGTGTTACAGACTAAGTCCCAAAAGATTAAAAAAGGCATTTTGAGAACTTTTACTCTTAAAGTTATGATCATTATAGAAGTTATTTTGGGAGTAGTATTGAGCAACGATATGAGTGAGAGTAATAATAACTCGAACTCATAAACTACGTAGTCGACGTAGGATAGGATTGTACAAAGAGTACAACTCCTCACTTGCCACTGAGATGGCCCAGTTTGGGGTGGATCCACTCCCCTAGTTCTTATCCCTTACCCTGGCAAAGTCTGAGAGGCTCTGGCAGCGTAAGCAATGCGTTGTATCATCACGAAGCTCATAGTGATGGTTATCGGTTAGAGAAACTCCCAAGCTAAAGTAAACTACTTTCTACATACAAAGCTTCAACATATGTTTTTACTTTCAGCTTGCACTTTATTTATTACTTATGTTATCCTATTTTGAGAGATGCTCTAATTACTTTGAGTATAGTGCCTTATTTTAAGTTCCCAATTTTGGCTATATTACACACAGTACATTCTATGTACTGACGTCCTTTGGACCTGCATTGTTTTATGATGCAAACGCAGGTGACAGAGTTCCTCAGCAGACGCTCCATTGAGACCAACATTTCATTCAACCATTAGTGAGGCGTCTTATCGGTTAGAGGCTTTGGAGTCTTTACTTCTGCTTTTAGCATTTCTTTTTAGTTGTGGTTACCATAGGCCTGTCACGGTTGTTGTTTCAGATATTTCTAGTTGGAGGTTCCATAGACTATATGACAGGAGTTTTTGTTCTTATTTTTATTTGTTGTTGGAATATTTCCTTTATTTAGTTGTTCGGACTATTTCTTTCTTTGTAGGACATTACATCTAAGTCTACCATTTATTATTTAATTCTTCTGCTGAGTAAAGTAGCCAGGCCAAGTGGTTCACTTGAGACTAGAAATGATTCTGGGTGACGGCCACACCCAGGATGTGAACTCGGGGCATGACAGAATGATTTGAAATCCAATTTGAGTATTCAAACTTGAGATGTTGACCAAAGTCAAACCATTTTCAATTCTTAACCAAACTTCAAACTCCAAACCTCAAATCCACAAAATAGCCTCAAAGCTGAGAGCGGAAGTGCTGCTAGACTAATTTTCACATTCTAGAATTGATGGACAAATGGAATTTCATCTCGAGACTCGAAACTTCAAATAGTACCAAAGCTCACTTTTCGAACCAACTGAACCTTAAAACCCAAAAATACCTACCAAAACAACTACACCAATGGATTAAGTAAGACTCGGGGCCACCAACGGGAGGGGTAAAATGATAACTTTTCAAAATTTTCAAAAATGACTGTTATAGGTCATTACAACCTCTCTTTAACAAATGAGGCACCAAACAAAAAGGAAAAAAAAAACTTAATCCTTTTCTTTTTAGTTTCCCACTTGTTAAGTAAGGGCAGATTCAGAGTGGCGAAGGAGTTCACTCAAATCTATTTGGTTAAAAAATTATATTGCATATAATTTTTTTAAAAAAATATTTATATATAGATTTCAAATTCCCAAAATATATGATTGAACGTTTGCTTAGAAATTCTAAATTTACTTGAGATTTCAAATTTAAATCACAAACATTATATTTTTATTTTCAGAATCTATTAAAGAAAGTGCCGAATTTTTCATTGTAATGCTAAGCCAACTAATGATTTTTTTTCAATTTTTATACTATCTCTTTCAACAAAATAGTTCTTTTCATTTTAGTTCCTCACTTTCAAGCCAACTAGCTGTGCAAAATTTCATAAATATTCAAGGACCACAAGTTTTATTTTTAGAATTACAAATATTAAATCTTCATAAGATTTAGGGTGTATTTGGTATGAAGGAAAACATTTCTTGAAAAATGTTTTCCAATTTTCTCATGTTTGATTGACTTAAACATTTTGAAAAATATTTTTCAAATAAAGTCATTTTTTTCCAATATAAGGAAAATGACTTTCCAATATTAAGGAAAACATTTTCAAAAACTCTCATTCAATCTCAAATTAAGTTTTCACTAATCCCATCCCTACCACGACCCCCCCTCCCCCCCCACAAAAATAACCAA